>JAJOOR010035951.1:0-10398 GCA_036250505.1 Solanum acaule | reverse complement strand
AGTGCAACTTGTTCTTTAGTAACAGGGTAAAATTTGCCACAAATGGAATATTAGTTTTTGTGGCGACATATTTCACTACTAAAAGTCATTTTTCAGTAGCGACATGAAAGTTGCTGTTGATAGTTTATTTGTTTTGTGGCGACAAGATTTGCTACTAAAAATCCTTTTTCAGCTGCGACAAAAGAATTGCTACTAAAGGCCTTTTCAGTAGCGACAAAAAAGTTGCTGCTGATTTTTATTAGGTGTTCTGTGGCGACTTTATCGCCACTAAATCCTTCCTTTTGTAGCGACTTGGGCAAATATGTGGTGTAAGAAATATTTTTTGTGGCATACAATTTGAGGTATTGTGGCAACTGATGTCGCCACAGATGGGCATTTATTGTGGCGACTCTCTGTTGTCGTCATAAAAAACTTTTGGCTATGGAAGTACTAGCTACGGCTCAATTGTCGCTACTAAAGCTTTTTAGGGGCTACTTTTGGGGTATTTGTGGCGACTTTTGTCGCCACAATAAGTCACATTTCTTGTAGTGCGTCATACCCTTACTTCCTCGTCACACTAACCAACCATGGTCACATAGTACATTACATCAAGCTTTCTTACCACTAAACCCAATCTCTTTCTCCAACGTGAAATCCACCTAAGCATATTTCATCACATACGCTACCTCTACTTCTCGCCGTTAAAACACACGAACAACCCTTGTTATCCATTACTCGCCCCTTGAACACTTTGCCCTTCCACTATACACAACAAGTTCGCTCCATACAAAGACCAATCAATTATAAGTCGTCATAACATATACCTACTTCGGGAAATCACAATATCACTTATCATTATGAACAAGGTACCGTTTCACATTTATCAAGATACATAATTTATATCATATCATTGGTCCTCTCATGGAACCCAAACCCAAACTATTAGCATACCGAAACGTGGTACCCGATCCAATAATTATGTTGGAACGTAGCAACCTATCCATAGTTATGACGGAACGTGGCAACCTATCCAAGTTAGTTATGACGGAACGTGGCAACCGATCCAAGTTAGTTATGCCGGAACGTGGCAATCGATCCATTTAACAAACCACAATCACAAGTATATCCTCATAATCATATAAACAATTCATGATTCAAAGCATTCATCATTCATATATCCTCATTTACGACAAGTGTGATCAACAATGCAACATTCGTATACCTACACGTATCATAATGAAGCAAGAACAAACATATATCACACAATCATAGAATCACCACCCTCACAACGGATTATTCATCAACGCGCATCATGCAAACCTTAATTCGACCATACTCATCCCTAATTCATCATCTAAGGATTCTTTCTAGGGTTTAATCATAATTCATTCCGTTCACGAAGGCCTACGCATAAATCCTACCATCGATTTACATATATTACGCACTAAACATATATTTAAACTACTCAATTCATAAAACCTAGCCTACCTCAGTACCAAACAGCTACACAGAGTTTTGGTCCTTGATTCTTATTTCCAGAATTCGTGAGTGTGATCTTGACCGGAAATCCGCAATCCATCGACATCTTCACGCTAGAAATCTCTCTCTCCCCTCTTCCCAAGCTTGCAACAGCTTTTTGGGGGTTTCTTAGGTGTTTTACGACTAAATTAGGTATTTTAGGGAGAAGGAGAAAATAAGGTTTCACGTAATTTGCATTTTGTCTCTCCTATCTCGCTTTGGCACCAACTTACCCCGCCCTAGCGGCGTCTGGCCCGCTCTGGTTGGATAATGGACTATAACTTCCCAGATTTTTGTTTCTCCTAAATAACGACGGTTCGGGTCATTACAATAGATACCAATTTACCCTTCGTTCATCCCTGAATGACTAGTGCACGCATAATCACATGCCTTATTTCGGACTACTTCCAAACTAACTAATAGGGCCATCACAGAACCACGAAGAATGGTGACTTTTCAAATAGTTGACACAAGAAAGGTACTAGACCCAAAGACTTAAAAGAAAATATGAGGCAACACACAAAGAAACGAATGCGTTTAAATTAGACAGTCTGGCCCGCCAGGGCGGTAGCCCTCCCGCTATGGCGAGGCCACTGTGGTGAGAGATCTCCTACTAAAGCGGGAGGTCAGGAAATAGTATAGGGGGAGAAAAATGAGTTCCCCCTCCATTTCTTCCTATTTCTTCAAAACTCTCCCCCAAAATCATCTCAACTCACTTCGTCCCGAACGACGATTTCAAGGTAATCTTCTCGTTCATGGCACTCTTTACTTCAATATTTGATTAACATTGATTGCATACTGCTATTTAATGAATTAGAAATGGTTTGGGGGAGGGGCAATTTTTTAAAATGAACTTGAGTTGCTAGTTTGATAGAAAAACGTAGCATGTGTACTTTCCTTACGTCCCAACGTATCCACAACATCCTGGGCGTAAAGATTTTGTAAAAATATGGTTAAATCGATACAAAAATGGGTGGAGGAATTTGAAGGGTCTCTTGGTGTAAAACTCCAATTTAGGCCTCATTTAGGAGTTATTTTACCGAAATAATTGCTTATTTACGTTCTAGGATAGTTTATCTACTCTGATCTGCTAAAATTATGTCGAAAACGGAGGGTTTGGGACAAAGAGGCACCATTATCGCGCCTAATGTTCGTCCCAGATGAAGGTCGTTGTGGCGGCCTTCATCCCGTTGTGGCGGCCTTCATAATCCCGCCAAGGTGGGATTATGGCTGTCGTGGCAGGATACGCCGGACTAGTGGCCTGCACCCTTAACACACAAATTTCTCTCTTCTTATTTTAGCCTAAACCTACTATCATATCGTGCTCTAACTTGTATTCAATTTATTGCAGGCTCTTTAAATGGCAGGTTAAAACGAAGAAAACTTACCCTTCATCCGGTTCCCTGATACCGCGAGTCGGAAAAGGCATCACGACAACCGCAACACAGGATTTTGTTGCGAGAGAGGGTTTGTGTTGCATAAGCTAGAGTAGAAGGCGCCTGCATTTTATGCTTGCCTGATAGAGTTCAGATGGATTCCACTGACTGAGGCTCCCCAAATGCACGTTCCACTTGGGTGAGGGAGTTCTACGCCATCCTACCTACTGTGCGACGAGACGTCTCTCACCCCATCGTTCGTATTCGGGGAGTTGACATTCCCCTGAATGCCACCGCCATTAATGAGGCTCTAGAGGTACCAGAGGTTTCAAATGCCGAGTACGAGGCCAAGCTGAGGGAGATGGATCTGGAGTGGCTGAGAGACACTCTGGTTGAGCCTGAGCGTTGGGATCATATTTTCTGGGCTACTGCAGAGGGTATTACTAGCACAGATTGGTCACCTGATGCTAAGAGGTGGCTACACTTGGTCACTAGGTGGATCCGCCCGTCGGGCAACCGCACCGACATGACCTTCCCTCGAGACTTGGTGGTGGCGTGCGCCATACAGGGTATAGAACTGAATGTGAGGGCGCAGATCATTTCAAAGTGGAAGATGTTCTACCGCGGAAACAATAAGGCTTTCTTCCTACTGGGACTTATTACTGCACTGTGCAAGCGGGCAGGGGTGCCACTTTTCGACGCCGATGAGGTACTTCCAATGAAGACCCCTCTTCACCGTCTTTTGGTTAGAGCAGGTTCTACTTCTAGGGGCAAGAAGAGGAGAACAGGTAGGGCTAGCCGTAGTAAGATGGTCGCGGATTCGGACGACGGTGCACGGGCCGAGGAGGATCTAGTTGTCGTTCGGGAGAGATTGGGGAGTGCCTATATTGACTTCACTCTGGTCCCACCCAACACTGTGTTGGAGGTCAAGATGCTCCGCCGCCAGTTGCGTCAGGAGATGAGGAAGGGTCTGGAGAGGGATCGTTTAATGGTCCGAATATGGAAGACCATGAAGACCATATTCACTTGTGCTGCCCCTGGTTAGGAGCTTCCCCGGGTCGAGAAAGGAGATTTCCAGCTCTTTACCTTCATGGACGAGGCCGTGACAGACCTTGTGCCTCCGGACGATCCAGACTCAGATATTGACACCACCCAGTCCGAGGGCTCTTGATTTAGGTTTTCTTAGCCCCTTTGGTTTGTTAATTTTTAAGACAACTTTGTTTTTATCTTTTTGTACTTTCTAAGTTTTTGTAGCACATGGATGCTGGCTTTCTAGCTGTTTTACACAGCTCGTAATTACTTGCTAAGTTTTATAATCTATACTTGATTGCTGAACACTAGAAAGATTGCAGGGATTTGCCCCGATCCCATTTGGGGTTGATAATTTGTACCTGGGGAAAGCAGGGGAGGTTGGGTTAAGGTTCTGCCTCTCCCTATTCCACTCTGGCGGTCTCGCTATGGTGGGGAAAATCCCGCACCAGCGGCTTAGACGAAACCAGAACCCGAGTCAATAATTTTCTGGGTTCTTTTTGTTCTCTTATATTCTCCCAAGGTTCCCAACTTTACCAAACAAATTTAGGATACTCCTCCGAACTTGGAGAAATCCTTGACTACTCCAAATCAAACATACAACACACGAACCAGTATTCATACTTGTTACTTTATCACCACAACCTACACATTCCCAGGATACACCCAGACATTCGCGCGGTTATTACACAAGCGCAAGACACGTTCGGATCTGCCTCACAAATCACCTCGGGGTTTTACCTAAACTCTTGTATTGAACCCAATCAGGATCTTCTTCTCACTACAAGTTTTTAACAATACTCAACCATGTACAATTCGCATAACTTTGATTAATTAGACCAACACATGGCACACATCAAGTTCAGACACACATTAATAGTTCACAAAATCACCTCATCATATTCAAGCAATTACCACTTCATGTTTGCAATTAGTTCAGACAACAAGGATCACACATTCACAGTTTCCAAGATACACCCACAGTCAAGTCCAAATTATTAGTTAGTTCACTCCATGGATGATCATTACCGATCGTCCATGTACTTATATCGTCCCTAAGGTCAGATACCAATTGGAACCTTCTCAGTTCCAATTTACCTTGGTTGTGTTCCTTCAGTCGTGACCACAACTTCCGATCCACTTTGTTGATATACCAATTGGAATCGGAAGATCCCAATTGGACTCAACTCATACCATAAGAGACACTTCGCACAAAAAGAGAGAATGAGTGAAACTATTTCCTAAAATGCTTCCTACCATCCTGAAGATTAGATGTGGACGTTAACACACCAATTCGCAGGAGTCTAGTCCACATTTTGCTCTTGTACTGGAGACCAGTAACCTAGGCTCTGATACCTATTTGTCACGACCCAACCCACCGGGCCGCGTGGGCACCTACGTACAACCACCTAAGCAGGACAACCATCTTACACCAATAATTAAAACATGCGGAAAATTTAATAAAACGAAAGGAAATATACTGATGAAATTTTAAAAGTAAGAAACTTTATCACAACTTTCGTTACGACTTACAAAGCAATTTAACACCCCCAAGAATCTAGTCTAAACAACTACAAGAGCTACTAAGAGTACAACTGTACAAAATAAATAAAGACACAGCTCCCACCATGCGAAAGGAAAGATAGAAGCTGCTAGAGAATCTCTTCATCTTCACCTAATGAAATATCACCAACATGCATCCAGACTATGTCAAAAAGACATAGCAAGAGTAGTATCAACACAAAACACACGTACTGGTAGGCATCATCAGTCAACCCGACGCCCACCACATAACATAAGAAACCAACTAGTAAGATCATGAAATAAACCACTCGCTTCTCCACATTTACTCTCTCTTGAAATACCTCCAAATTACACTAGTACTTTGACTACTAAACGTCTTCTTGATCAACCTACTTACCCGGTACTTGATCATAGCCTAACCATTCTAACACATAGAAAAATCCCAAAATACAACCACCAATAATTCAACTAACCGCTCTTGTCATACCCTTACTTCCTCATCACACTAACCAACCACGGTCACATAGTACATTACATCAAGCTTTCTTACCACTAAACTCAATCTCTTTGCCCAAAGTGAAATCCACCTAAGCATATTTCATCACATACACTACCTCTACTTCTTGCCATTACAACACACGAACAACCCTTGCTATCCATTACTCGCCCCTTGAACACTTTGCCCTTTCACTATACACAACAAGTTCACTCCACACAAAGACCAATCAATTATAAGTCGTCATAAAATATACCCACTTCCAAAAATCACAATATCACTTATCATTACGAATAAGGTGTCGTTTCACCTTTATCAAGATACACAATTTATATCAAATCATTGGTCCTCTCATGGAACCCAAACCCAAACTGTTAGCATACCAAAACGTGGTACCCAATCTAATAATTATGCCAGAATGTGGCAACCGATCCATAGTTATTCCGGAACGTGGCAACTGATCCAAGTTAGTTATACCGGAACGTGGCAACCTTTCAACAAACCACAATCACAATCACAAGTATATCCTCATAATCATATAAACAATTCATGATTCATGGCGTTCATCATTCATATATCCTTATTTACGACAAGTGTGATCAACAATGCAACATTCGTATACCTACACGTATCATAATGAAGCAAGAACAAACATACATCACACAATCATAGAATCACCACCCTCACAATGGATTATTCATCAACGCACATCATGCAAACCTTAATTCGACCATACTCAACCTTAATTCATCATCTAAGGCTTCTTTATAGGGTTTAATCATAATTCATTTGGTGCACGAAGGCCTACACATAAATCCTACCATCAATTTACATATATTACGTAGTGAGCACATTTTTAAACTACTCAATTCATAAAACCTAGTCTACCTGGGCGCCAAGCAGCTGCATAGAGTTTTGGTCCTTGATTTTTGTTTCCAAAATTTGTGAGGATGATCTTGACCGGAAATCCGCAATCCATCGACATCTTCACGCTAGAAATCTCTCTCTCTCATCTTCCCAAGTCTGCAACAACTTTTTTGGGGTTTCTCAAGTGTTTTATGACTAAATTAGGTATTTTAGGGAGAGGGGGAAAATATGGTTTCACGTAATTTGCATTCTTTCTCGCCTATACCACTCTGGCGCAAACTTACCCCACCTTGGCGCCGCCGCCTTAGCGGCATCTGGGAACAAAACAAAGTTGAAAGTTGAATTATGATTTTACCCTGCTATAGATTAAAATGTTATAAAATATTTAAATATTTAAACATTAAATTGTATCATTTCAATTAAAATATTAATATTTTTTGGACTTGCTTAGATTATTATTATTAATAATAATAATAATAATAATGATAATAATAATAATAATAATCAGCTTAAATTAATAAATCCAAAAATGTCTACATAAATTACTCAACTTTTCCTGTTTCCGTAACTCCTCTCATAAATAATATAATTTATGTGGATAAAGTATTATCTTTTACGATAAATAAAGAAATTTAATAATTTAAAAGGGTGCAAACCTACTTGGTTTGTTGGCTTTAATTTTTTTTTCTATTCTTCATTTATTTATTATTATTTTATTTATTTGCCTTAAATGTTCACATTCATTGTAATACCTCGAAAATTGAAATAACTAGGAAGAAGCTAATAATTAAAAATAGTCATTTTTGGAAAGAATGAAAATCTGGAAATTTTGTCAAGTCAGAATAAGTTGAGTTTTGGCCAACTTCAAACGGCATTAACTACTAGCTCAGGATGAGTTAGAGGTACTTCCAGATATGGCAGGAAAGCTCTTGGAATGATCTTCCCAACGCCGCTGAGTTTGCACGATTCCGAGTTTGTATGAGTGAGTTATCCCCTTTGGAAGTTGGGTTGTTGGAATAAAGAAAGTTCAATCCGGATTTTAAAAGGGAAGTTTGGTCTTTTCCTTGCCCAATTATTTTATTTCGTTTTTGGTAAGTAAGTGTCACGACCCAAATTAACAAGTCGTGATGGCACCTATGTTCCCAACCAATAGGTAAGCCAACCCAACATATTTTACCAGCTTTAACTAACTAATGAAGTAAAAAGGGAAACACTAAGTAAAAATCTCCAACATTGAGTTCTTTATAAATACGAAATGTGGAAAGCTAAAATACCACCCCCAAGAATTGGTGTCATAAGTACAAGAGCTTCTAAAATACGATGTCAGCCTGAAACTAAAATGAAATATTCAAACATAAAGGATATCATATTTGATTACTAAACAACATAATAAATAAAAGATAAAGGGAGGTATGGGCTACAAAACAACCAAGCAGCTCACCACAACTCCAAGATAATCCAAGCTCGCACTCAAAAAGCTCCACGAGATGTGCTCGTACTTGGAATTGAATCTGCACCACAAAAGAGTGCAACAAGTGTAGTATGAGTATGAAACCACATGTACCCAGTATATCTCATAGAACGACAACGAAGAAGTAGTGACAGGAGTTCATATAAGAAAATCAGTTCTTTACTTATACAAGTCTATATTACACTTACCAGTCAAGTTTCATCAAATAGAGGAAATCAAATATCAAGTACTTTCCAAACACCAATAAAACACATAATAATCAAGAATAAAGGATGTCATGAGATGCAATGCAATATGAAACCATAGAATGATATGCCTCAAATGTCAAGTACTCTCTCAATCGTATATACATGATACTCTTCGAAAATACATCTAGAGTTCATGACCCATGGGGGGCTCGCAAGGTCCATATATTGACACGAACGATCTCCATGTGTCTATGGATAATCTCAATGCACTATCATAAAAGTTAAACAATTTCCCGCACGAACGATCTCCACGTGCCCAACTTATACTCAACCACATGTCAATGCATGTGCACAATATGATTTCAAATAAAGGGGATGATGGTGCATTTCAATCAATCAATTATCAGCATAATACATAACCACCTCAACTATCACAACTATACGGGTTCAAATATGAACACAATCACACATAATAAATCAGTCAATAATATATCAGCTAATGCTCATATGCTTTGGCATTCTCGGATTACAATCTGCATACTATAGTAATAAACTTTCCCTTTATAACACCGGTACTCGTACCAATGCCCGTCACACCATTGATACGAGACCCCCATCTTTCGCCCTTACCCATTGTCTATTCCATTTTTAATCTTTAATTAGGAAAACGTCCTCCAACAAAGCCTGAAAGTCTTAACATACCTTGAATGCCGAACATGTGCCACAATCAGAATTAGATCAGTTTACGCTTTTACCAAAATACGCTAGGGCTTGGAGAAAAGAGAAAAGAAGAGGAGAAAGGAGAAGAGAAGGAAGATTTGTCAAGATCGTCAAGTTTAGCTTGTGGATTTCATCAGGAGTGATCCCTACAAGGTATGTGAGATCACATAGTGTTGGGTTAGTTCATCCACGCGCCAATCATGTTTAATTCAGCGTATTTTCGTTCTAAAAAGATTGAGAATTTGATGTTCATGATAGTTGTTCTTGAATTGATTTCGTTCTTGAATATGAGTTGGGATTAATAAGTTTCTTGATGTTTAAGTGTTGTTTTCTTGAGTTGGTTGGGTTAGATTTTGTGTATATGATTTGGGTACATGAATCTAAAGTGAATTTGAGAAAAAGAATTGGATTAAAATGATTTAGGATAAGAAAACGAGATCAAAAATTCTTCAGACACACCTAGGAAAGCCAGGCGCGTCGCGCCCCCATAGCGCTAGAGAGGCTGCGGTGGCGCACCTGCAGTGCGCCCAAAAGAAGCCCCAGAAAGTAGGGGCTAGCGTGGCGTGCCCGGGATGCGCCCAAATCATCGTTTTTCACCAGTTTTCGTTGTTTAGCCTATTTAAGTCCTTCTAAAGTGTACTGTTAACTTTCCATTGATTCTAACTTCTCTAAATGACTTCTAAACATCTAGAAATCATCCAGAAACATGAATCACAATCTTGAATCCATAAATTCAAATTGAAGGAAAGTCAAGAGCCAAGTCTAGGAAGTTCTTAGAGTCTTTTCAAGAATTCTTTTGCAAATGCTTTAACTTTGTTTTAAGACTTAAAGTTCAAGTTGAGTAAAGAGTAAAGTTTGAAGTTCATTTCTTCAAAGAAGTATATGGGGACTATGTATTCCCAAAGAGTTTAAAATGTTTTCACATTTAAATAAGAACGGAAACTGAGATTTCCAAAGAGTTTGAGCTAATTTTCAGAAAAGAGTAATCTCTTTCTAAATGAAGCAAGAGAGGAAACTTTGATTTCCAAGATAGCCTTTGAGCTATGTTTTTGAGCAATTATCTCAAATCACAGAAAGAAGTATGTTTTTAAACATAAGAGCTAGTATCATAGTTTGGGAGTAGTATTGTAATGACCCTCCAGGTCATTTATGTGTCGTTTATAGCGTTCCTGTAACGACCCCAAGTCATTTATGACTTGCTGGGACTGATAGTTCGGTCACCTGGTCGTT
>JAJOOR010035949.1:0-12349 GCA_036250505.1 Solanum acaule | reverse complement strand
TAATAGACTTAATAGACTTCTTTTGATTGTAAAGGGTCGTGTCCCTACTTATGTTTTGTGACTGTGTCTAAGATGGTCATGTGAGACTTAGACTTCCGTTGTGTGTTTTTAAAGTTGTTTTAATGAAGTTTATATGTGTGGATGTAAATAAGTTTTTTTATTCCGCACTATTTTCATTATTGAATGCAATGAATGACTATGTGGCTCGTATAAGACCCCTTCGGGTCGAATACGCCATGTTACGACTAGGGGGTACTCTCGAGTCGTGACACGCATGGTAGTGATGCGGGCAACTTATCAGCAAAGACTTGGAATCTGTCACAAGCTTGGTACAAATTCTCTCCTCCCTTTTACTGAAGCTAAGTATATCTTCTCAACTTTGTTGTCTTTCCAGATGGAAAGAATCTAATAAAAAACTTTTGAGAAAGATCATCCCAAGTAGTTATAGAGTTTGTTGACTATGATTTCAACCACCTTTTTGCTTCCCCTAGCAAAGAGAAGGGAAACAAAGTAAGTCTCACGTAATCTGAAGATACTACAACTTGCATAAATATATCACTGATCTCTAGAAAATTTTGGATATTCAATTGAGGGTATTCGTGCAACTGTGCAAAAAAAAGTTGAAACAGTGATTGTAACTTAAAGATCGAAATTGACAAATAAATAAAACTAAGTGACAATGACTTTAGTTCAAACTACGGTTGTAATCAAGATTTAGAAAATTACAAGGGTACAGTTTCATGTGAATTCATGCAAAGTGTTTGGAACCTTAGATTTTGCTTGGTTATGAAGTTATTGACTTATGTGGTTAACAATTGGTTATGGTCTCCAATCCTCTAACCACATAAAAAAATATGAAACCTAACCATATCATTGCCACGACCCAAAGTACACCCTAGACGTGACATGATGTATAGAACCTCGAGACGCCCTGCACAAGCCACTTGACATACATACAATATAATGAAATAGGCAAAAAGTAGAATTTAGGTAAAAGTTTCATATAATAGAATAGTTTGACATAAAAGCGAAAGTCTAAGCATAGTCTCAACAAGCCAATCTGATACATCAAAAGAAGTGGTTAGGATGTAACCCATATACCACGTACAACGTCTGAAAACTAAAAACATAAGAAATCATGATAAAGGTGACACGGTCCTTGGAACATGAGGACACACCAAGTCTTCTTATGCACTCAATCAACTAGACACGAGCGGGAGGAGGAGAAGCGTCAGACCCTACATTTATCAAACAATGTAGGAACAAGTATGCATTAGTACATGAAATGCACTTAGTACGGGGAAATGTATGAAAACCCGAGACATGATCATAAGGGGAAATAAAGGAAAACATGATATGCATGACCAAGCTAAAAAATCTTGAAAAGCTTTTGAGGAAGAATCATAAATCATTAATATGGTCAATGCATCTTAAAACATAATGAAAGCTTCATAAAACCTTTGAAGAAACTTTAGTTCATTTTGTGGGATATTAGTTTTAACCGACAATAGACCATGCAAACTATAACATAGAATTTGATGTAACTCTCATATTGAAAAGGGAGAGTTTATTTGCCAAGGTAGAACTCTATATTATTTATTGATATGTTATTTGTGGATCCACTAGCTCGGTTATTTAAAATAATCATACGGGGTACGTAGTTTGGAACTAGAGGTTTGTACTAGAGACTACCCTATTTGAGCCTCCACCTCAAGTTCTTTCGGTGCTAAGTTAAATCCCAATGGAATAGATAAAGTCAATTTATCAAAGCATAACATTAGGATAGCAAATAATCAACATACCAATCCAAATCATAAAGTCATCATAGAGTAGCTCCTTGAATCATGAATCATGAATCATACATGTGTGAGAAAATCTTTCACCAAATCATGATTTATAAATATGTGAAGAAATATTTCACAATTTCTTTGATGATTATCTCAAAATCAACCTAGATCATAAACATCTTTTAAATCATAAATCATGCATAAAATTCATAAATTCATAGTCAAAATTATGAGTAATGCATGAGTCTATATAAAATCAATTGAAATATATGTAATTGAATACATGCATAGGAAGATTGAAATTGAACAATTAACTCAAAATCAAATAAGACCCATGGAGATTGCATGAACCCTAATCAAAACTAGGTGAAATTGAATTGGAACTTGGAGATCTTTTGGGACCCAATGGATGAATGTAATCTATTGGTGAAGTTGAAAAGTAGTTACTGGTCTTAGAATTAGGGTCAAAACGATATAGTATAGGTATTAAATGCATAGGAAAATACCTAAATACCCTTAAGAAATAATTGTCGGATAACTTCTACGGTTTGGACCTACGGTCTGTAGAAATTTCTATGACCCGTACTAGTCAATCATAGAACCAACTTCAGAAACTCAAAACTCAATCAATTTCCCACGAGACCTTTCTATGGTCCGTCGTTCTATCTACTGTCTGTAGAACCCAAGTTCAAGTCCAAGATTCCACTAAGTATGAATCACTTCTACGAGTGCTTCTTACGACCCGTTAAACACACTATGATCCGTCAAACCATTCTCATAGACTGATGTTTTAATTCAAATCTCTGAATCAACTCTAAAGGTTAGTCCTACGACCCATCAATCATCCTACTACTCGTCCTATTCACTCGTAGGTCAAACTTCAAAAACATGAAATTTCCAAAACTCAACTCTAGGTCTACAATTTCCTTCCTACGGCACGTAGGACTTCCTACAGTCTGTAGCTAAGACTCATAGTTCCCACACCACTGTTGATCCCTTTCCAATCCAACATTTCAATTTCTGAGGTGTTAAATTATTGAGCAGGGATAGGTCAACCAATTCCTAATAATAACATTATCTTCCCATTTGTTAGCCAAGTGAGGCTAACTAGTTATATTCCTATCCTAGTTACAAATCAACTTATCTTTTAAGTGAAGAACAATCTCACTCTTTATGTTTTGTATTGTATTTCTACACCCCTCTCCCGAGTTCAACACTAGATAATAGTTGTATTTCAATAGTGATCAAGCATCAAAATAAATAAAATAAGAACACATGAATAACTCGTGCGATAGCCAAACTTCATCTAAAGTTTTATAACTCTACAATCATTCGTAGATGCAACCCTAGAAAGATAGGATTTATCCACTCAAAATTTAATTCACAAGTTTTAATTCTCCAAAATACATTCAAGAATTAAAGAGATGAAAAAGGTAGAAATAAACCCCCGAAAATGTGTTCCAAGTCATCTGTATGCTCTTAGCCAAGTAGAGAATAATTAAAATAAAATATAAATGTCATATTTATAGTAGACTATGAGTTATTTCCAATGGGATCCAGGTATGTGGCACACTCCCATCATGGAGGCGTCTGTCGATAAGACCTTAGGAAAATTTCCCAATTATGTGGCATGGAGCTGGCATGGAGGTGTCTGCCAAGTGATTCTTTGGGGCATAAAATTCCTTACTCTATGGCATGGAGATTGTTTACTAACGTGCTTTGTTTTCTTCAACTTCTTCCTTCTTGATTTTTCATCACTTCACAATCATTCAAAAGCTTAGCTTTCACACCAATGCATTCCATTTTCAAGATTAACTCCATTTTCTCCTGTTCTAGCTCAATTCTCAAATACATCCTACATAATCGATAATCACGTATGTTAGTTCATTAACACAATCACTAATAAAACATGATGAGAATGCAATAAATTTATTCTTACACTTAGTTATAACATGGGTATAAAATGGAATTCAAAAATACAAATACACCAAAGATCAGTCTACACACTTCATACCAGTTTAAGTGACATATCATACAGAGAAGTTGACCAACAATTATCTTCATGAGATTTTTTGGTTGTATGGAGTACCGATCTCCCTTATTTCTAATAGAGCTATGCAGTTTACTTGTAACTTTTGGAGAACATTGCATTCTGAGTTCGGAACCAATCTTGATTTGAGTACATCTTTTCACCCTCACATCGATAGGAAATTTGAGTAAACTATTCAGGCGTTGTAGAACATGTTTCGTGTGTGTATGATCGACTTTGATGGTCATTTAGGACTAGTTCTTACCTTTGATTAAGTTTTCTTATAATAATAGTTATCACTCTATGTCATGACCCAGATCGTTGTGAGTGGTACCCACAGTAAACAACATGGTGGAAGAACCATTTGCTAACCCGAGTGCCAACCCAACATCATTTAAAAGAACCAATTTTATCATAAATAAGGAAATAAACTAATTTAGACAACCAATGATTGACTCCTCGTAAAATCAACCTAATAGTCCAAAAACATTTAATGCAAAAAATAACCCCTAAGAATTAAAGTCGTCATAACCAAAATTGTAAAATAATCAAAATAGGGATGTGTAACACCCCAGAAATTAGTAGGCTAAACTAGAGCTAAACGTGAGGTTAGAGTCAAGGAGGTGGGCAAGGGCCAAGGGAGAGGACTAAGGCAGTCCACTCTCCCCTAGACACTGCCCTAGTGACCACGACCACCACTACGACTTGTGGTAGGGACCACGGCACGTGGTGTCATCCGTAGTGGACTAGGCAATGAGCTCCCCAAAATCTACCCAAGACAAGTTCCTCTTCACAAGCCACTTCATGGCTTATGGTGAAGACCACGACTCGTAAGAAGGATCATGGAGGAGGAGTTGGGTGTGTGAGGATGGAAAGGAAGTGGCAAGCCACTACCTCAAGGCCCACGAGAGGGACAACGACTCGTGGTAAGCACCACGACTCCTGGAGCCCCTCGTGAAGTTGCCTTGGGCTTGTGGGCTAAAGGCACAAGTTGCCTAGCCACTCCCTCAAGTCCACGGAGGAGACCACAGCTCTTGGAGCCCCACGTGGCACCTGGGCAGCTCACTTTTAAGTGAGGGGTGTTTTGGGAAATTTTGTTGAGTCCAATCAAAGTGAAGTCGTTTTGGGTAAGTTTAGGGTCACTATATAAGTCATTTTTAAGTCAAATTCACCTTAATTAAGTCATATTTTTCCAAACACCCAAATAATTCCCAAAGTTCATCTCCTCACCAAAAATAATCTCTCTCTAGAAAACTTGAAAAAGAAGAAGGAGGAAGTTGGAGCTAGGGTTCAAGGAGCAAGGTTTTCTATTCAAATTCATTGGGTTTCATTGCTAAGGTATGGCAGTCCTTCATCTATGGAGCCCCTTCCAAAACCCTAATTTCAAAGATAGAAATCACTAAAAGCTTCTAAAACGATTTTTAATGCTTTAATTATGTTATATTATGAATGAATTGATGATTACTAATTTTTTTATGATGAATTCCCCAAGAACCCATGAAATCCCCATATTTCCTAATTATGATCTTGTGATGTGGGTTTGTGGATTAAAGAGGAATGTTATTAGATTAGGCATGTAGTGATTGGGTTACTTGAATTATGTTGATATCCATGTCTAATGTAGTGAATTCTAGATGTGATGATTAAAAGTAAGTTGTGAACCTCAAGGAGGTAAAGTATGAGATTGTGTATGTTTTCATGAAGGTATGTAAATGCTATGAGTAGACTTTGAGAGTGAAGTGTTGATGATTATGTTGTTGTTTTGGGCTGATTGAAAGGTTATTCTCATGAACTCATAATGAACATGATGTGAAAGGTTTTTCTCACATAATGATGTACCTTGAATCGGTAGGCCAAGTGCACCCTTTCATAAGTAACTAAAAAGATCTATTCTAATGATGTACCTTGAATCGGTAGGCCAAGGGAGCCCTTTCATGAGTAATGATGTTAATAAAGAATTAACTACTCCGTGGGAATTTAATGCTTAGCACCGGGTGGATATTGTGTGAGGTGGAAGCTCTCCCATAGTAAGGTCGGGTTTCTAGAAGCAACCTCTTGAGATGGAAGCTCTCCCGTAGGTAGGTCGGGTTTCTAATAACAATCTCCTTATCCCATAAACTACGTGCCCTCGTAGGATAATTAGCTAGTGGATCCACCTAAGCTAAAAGTTACCGATTCTACCTTAGGCAAGTAGACCAACCCTTTTCGGTGTGGGAGTCACCAGATTCCATGTTAAATCTCACATGGTCTCATGTCGGTTAAGGCTTATTTCCCACATGAACAAGAAGTTTAATAATGAACTAAGGCATGCTTGAAGAAGTATCATGTAAGTTTTCTAAGGCTTTAAAGATGTTACTAGCTTGCATTGAAAGATGATGAACATGAATGATGGCCTAAAGAGGTTTACTTAGCATCGGTGGGGTCTTATCCATGCATTGCACAAGTAGGCTTTGAGGGTGTATATGAAGTGGTTCTCGTATGTTATGATGATCCGTGTATGGACTATGCTTATGACTTATGCTTTTCCATTATCTCCATAATGATGTTTTAATTTAGTAAATTGCATGCATTCAAATGAAATGTCCTTTTTAGCATGTTTTAAAGATTTTTTTGCATGGCTATCATACTTGGTACATTTTTGTGCTAACCCCTACTTTTCCTACATTTTCCCAAGTGTAGGGTCCAGTTCTCAAAATGATCATTGTTGTGGCTAAAGCTTGGATTTGCTTATCCTCCTAGCTTGTTGGTGAGTCCTCATGATTCAAGGACGGATGTTATCTCATTTTAGTTCATTTCTTGTATTTCCTTTTTGGACTATGTTGTATGGGCTAGGCCCTATATCATTCAAGTATTGTAATAGATGACTATATTGACTTTGAAATGTGCTTTTACTCTTATTGTTCTATTGCTTATGTTATGATATGCTAAGTGGATTACATGGGGCCTTTCGGGGTTCTATGTGCCTTGTTACATCTAGGAGTTACCCCGGGGTCATGACAGGATGCAATCGTGAAACTAACCATACAGCTAAAGCTAGAGTTTGTGTCCATAAAGGACAAGAAAACCAGAAGAACCCATAACAGCTTGAAAAATATAGCTCACCCTTGGATTCAAATATCATACGTCTCTCAACCGAGGTCTCAGATCAGTCGTTGGAAGATATCTTATACTCAAGGAACAGAACATGTGTAGTATCAATATATAAATCACAGTGTACTAGTAGAATCACGTGGCTAGTCTAAGATACGAATGTAACCAATCACTATAATACAGTAATAAAAAACAATGCATATAACAACAATCATCAAACCACAGACTCTTCGTCACATGTCATGAAATAACAATACCTGAGTCAACCAATGCATGAAACATGTCCCACATGATCACAAATACAAATGTCTGGCTCTCTCATGGAATCACAATCACATACTTGGTCATCTCACAAAACTCAAACCCAAACTATTTGTGTACTAGCATGGTACTCAAATTATCCATAGTTAGAGTACCAGCGTGGTACCCGATCTATCCATAGTTAGTGTACCGGTGTGGTACCTAAGCCAATAAACAATCATGCACAATCACACATCATCATGAACAATACCACTTGAAAACCACAATTCACATTAACAAGTTCATTGCATGATATTACCTACATGATGTCATTTTATATATCTCCCTACAATGCATTGCACAAATGATACTACAAAGCTTTAGATATGCATGAATATATAAATCAAAAACATACAACCATCATGTACCTCAAATCAAACCTTTTGGAAACTCTGCATAACTCGATTTTTCCCTTTGTGGAATACATCAGCTTGTTCTTGGTCTATACAACAATATAAACAACAATTAATCACTAATGTCCTATAAATTTACCCATATTATTAACAAATCCTAACCCTAGGCCAAAATATGATCATCTTCCCCAACTTAAGGCTCTTTCCCACTTTGGAATCATGTCCAAACCCTTCCCCCAATTGCAATAACCTATATTCCAATTCAATGGGAAAATAGGTGTGAACTTCCAAAAATCGGCCCTCCGAAGTCCAAGAATTCAAAGTGCAGAAAATAGGGGCATTGGGGCGATTTCTACACTAAACCCCAATTCAGCCCGTTATAGTGGCCCAACCCACTATAGCGGCCCAGTTCACTGTAGCGGCGTCGCTATAGCTGAATCTAACCCCACTTTAGCGGCCTCGATGAAATTTCAAAAAGTCAAACTCTGGAAAAAGACCACCTTTACAAAACAAACTCTTCCCTTGATGTCCCGACACATATTATGTGCAAATATCTATCTACATGTCTTGTAACTGTGAAAACATATTTTTCATGAATCTTAGTCAACCTATGATACCATATTAGCATACAGTGTTTGTACAAATTCTACTCTTGCACTTTCTTTTGAGTGCAAATCATGATCTAGAGATATCTACTAGACCCCACATTTGATAGAATTTGCCTCCAGGTCTGAGGGTGAGCTACTTCCGTTCACACTGTCACAAATCTTCTTATTTTGTAATGTCTTTCTTTGCATACATTGTGACTCCTTATTTATTACCCCCTCCATTTCAAAAGGAATGATCCACTTTCCTTTTTAGTTTGTTTTAAAAAAAACCTCATTTCCTTTTTTGACAACAATTTAATTTCAGTTGTCCACATGACATGTTTAAGGCGGCCACGAGATTAAAGGGCATTTTGATACATTTGACATAACTTTAATTTAGGACTACGGGATTGAAAAGACTTTCTTATTTTGTTAAACTTTGTGCCAAATCAAACTAGGTCATTCTTTTTTTAATGGAGGGAGTAGTTATTACTATTTTTTAGACTTGATAGTTAGATGTGTTAGCACGATGACTTTCGATTTTTGAGTTGTAATAGTTTAGACTTCTACATACTTTATTTATTTCAGATTTAGACTTTATTATGTTGTGCTTACTTTTTTTTTACTAGAAATGTTAGATGAATGCATGAATTAGGCTGGTAAGTATTGGTTCGCCCTCCAGGGGTTCGTATGGGTGTCAGTCACGAGAGTTTGGATCGTCACAAGTGTTGACGGTACTAGTTCGATGCAAACCTTTCATAGGGACGTCATAACTAAGTCCAGCCATTTCTTGATATCTTAGAATAGAAATCATCATTAGACATCATGTTCACAGAAATTCTAATAAAAATGCAGGAATAGAAGTGTAGGGAAAAGAAAGAGACTAGAAAAAATAAGTTGGACAACGGCTGAGCTACTGTCTCTCGCTATAGCAAAGACCCTCACTATAGCAAAAGGCTTTTGATATAGAGAATCCCGCTATGGCAAATGATCCTCGCCATAGTAGAGTCCTCTATAGTAAATACCCCCTGTTATAGCGAGAATCATCTTCTTCGCTGAACGCCGAGCCTTCCATAGAGGATTCAATATTTTTTTCCCAAATTCACAAAATTTCTTATAGATCTAGTCTTAACCTAGAATACAATACTCCTAACAAGGTTCTTATAACCAATATTGGCCAAAATCAAGCCATAAAAGACCACCAAAGTTCAAAGCAAGATTTTCTATAACTACGCATTTCGTTGAATGATTCTAACCATATTTTTAACTAGTTCGAGGTAAGCAAGGCAAGAAACGATTTTGTTACGTATATTTTAGAAGCATGCTTTGATTTAATCTAGTTCTAGAGAAAAAAAATTCAAGGAAAACCATATGCCCCATAACCCCCATTTAACATGGTTTGTAAGCATAAAAATCAAGGAGAAATGTACAATTAGAATATGTGATTGAATGAGTAGGTTGCCTTAGTAGACGAGTAAGAGTGAATAGTTGGAGAGAGATTTTTTTATTTGTGAGTTGGAAAATGAGGGGACTAGGTTTGTTTTCCTCTCTTTGAACTAAACATTTCTTCTAAGCGAAGGTATTAACTATAGTGAAACTTCGCAATAGTGAAGATGTTCACTATAGCAAAGGATTCTTGCTATATCAAGCCTCCACACATTAGTATCTTGCTTTTTGAGAGACTTGGTCCTTTCCCATTTCTTGAGTCGTTTGTTTCAATTCTTGATAATGTCTATGTAATTATAATTTCAAGATGATCCCTTTCAAAAAGTTTGGTCATGTTATTATTTTCGCCTTTATCGTGAAGGCCAACCATCACTGTGATGTAACACTATTTGGGGACAAATAATTGTTTAATTGATATCTGATATAATAACCTAATTATTTGTTACTTGGGGAGTACGTTGAAAAATTGGGTACTTTTTAATTTTGGGGCTACTTGAATTTTTCATTGATTGTCAAGTTAAACTTTATTGGTCAACAACTTTCTCTATACCGAAGGAGTCTCACTATAGCGAAGACCTTATAGCAAAGGATCGGTAAAATAGTGGCTTTGGAGGGTTTTTAAAAAAAAAAATCATTGGGACTTTTTTTAGGACGTCCTAGGAATTATTTTGATAGAGGAGAGATCAAGAGAGAAGGGAGAGAAGAAAATACTTATTGCAAGTCTACCTAAAGCCTTCCTCCAAATTCCTTCACCAAGTCATCGGGCCATCAAAAAAAGTAGAACTTCATGAAAATTGGGGCTAACTACTCATATTTAAAGTAGGTTATGATTTAATCACCTCTAGACTTGTTTAGTGACATGTTTGGCATCATGGGGTTGATGAGGATAACCTAAGTAGGCCTACGAACATGAAAATTAGGTGTTGACCTTAAAATAACTATGATTGAATAAACTTTGATAATTATGTTGATAATTATGTGCTACTGATTTATGAATAAACTTTGGAATAATATGATTAAATGAGAGTTTTTGGAACATTACATAAGATTAAAGGTTAAAATCAACCAATAACATATTCTCTATATATCGAATTTGGTGTTGTGATTATGATGTGGTGTTTTATAGAAATTGTGATAATGAAAAGATTGGTTATTGATCTTGAAACTTTGAGGGTAAGAACAAGAGTGTTGTAAAGTATGGGTTGTTATGATGTGTTAAGTAAGAAAGGCAGATGGTCTGTAAACTAGGGTTAAAGAGACATTGATAAATTAGGAGAATCATAAAATAGTTAAGGAAGTGATTAATCTTGAAAATTATTGTTGAGTCAGTAATTAGGAGGAGTGCAATGACATATGTTACAGTTTACTTAGAGTTAGATATTACTTAGTTGTCAATATGTAATGGGAGTTGTATTGCATGTTGATTGGTCTTCGTACATAGTTCTTATAGTTTTGATGAAATTAAGTGTTGCTGTTAAGATTTAACATGCAAAATGTGGAATTGATTATTCATTGATAATGTATACTATGAACTTGTACTAAGTTTTAATGCGATGATATTATGAATGATGTTATTGTGGTTATGCTTAACGTGTTGCTCTAAGAGGAAATTGGAGAGTAGCATAATGAAATATGCAGATATAGTGAGTATATAACCAATATTAGGATGATGAGTTACTCGAGTTTGATGTGAGATTACGGACAAGCGAATTATGTAGGATAGAATACCATGTTAGTATGGTACATGTACACCTAGGTTCCCAATAGCTCATGACTAGATGGTCAAGATTAAGATCTTTTAGCATGTGTGTACAAATGAGAATGAGACTAATGATTCTAAGAGGTATGTTGGTGATTCCTGGTGTAACACCCCGTATCCGAAAATAGAGATTTCAGATGTCTGGTGTTACAGGTGGCACTCACGGACACCATCCACGGACCGTAGACGGACTCACGGTCCGTCCTGCAGGTTCGTGGTTCGTGACAGAAAACTTCCCCAGAACTCAGTCAGAAAATTTGGCTAAGTGTTGACCCACGGCCAGATTTACGGTCCGTAGTCAGGTCACGGACCGTAGTTCGTGTCCATGAATCGATGCCCCAAAAGCCCAGCTTCAGTCCCGATTGACGATTGACCAGCATGGACCGTCAATCGATCCACGGTCTGTAGGTCTGACCGTAGATGAGGATCAGCAGACAGTTAGCTGAATATTGTTGATGGATCAACTTCAGATGGTCATAACTTTTAGCACAAAAGGAATTGTGTGTCCCATCACCTATGACATGATAGATAATTGAATCCTCTTTCCAACGCCGTCGAGTTTGCTAAAATCCGACCTCCGAGTAAAAATTTATTCTCGTTTTAGTGAAAGCCTAACGAGCAGGCTTGACCTACGGATCCAATCGACGGACTGTCGATTGACCTACGGCCCGTCAGTCCAATCCGTCGGTCACTCCGACAGCAATTAAGTCAGGGGTCTTTTGGTCTTTTCCTATGTCATTGGACCCCTAAGATACGTCGTTTAGACCCTAAATCATGAGGTTTTAGTCAGTTTAAGCCTAGAAACATAACTAGAACTTACCTTAGTCAAAATCATTAATTAAATCTTAGAAAATTAGAATCAAGAAAGGAGAAAAAGGTCAAGAACCCTAGTTCAAGAATGCAACAAGTTTCCTTCAGTTCCAGCCCCGAAATCGAAAGATTTCTCCGTGGAATTCGTCACCAGGTATGTGGGATTTCACTAGTGGGTTCCTTTCGCC
>JAJOOR010035946.1:0-14182 GCA_036250505.1 Solanum acaule | reverse complement strand
AAAAGAAGGAATAACACAAACAGAGGTCAAGAACAGAAATCTAAGTAACAATGGAATGCACACGAGTGTAGAAAGAACTAACTAAAGTAATCTATAAGCTAACTACACCTAACTGGACCCCCATAAGCCCAGAAGGTACACTCGTGTGCAAGTTTTAATTAAAAACCCGGACGGACCCCCATAAGCCTGACGAGTACACATAATAACTATAACTAAAGAGAAGTGCATATGAGAACTCAAGAACGGAGAACATAGAACCAGAATCTCAACCCCAATTAGTAGAATTTGACAGTACGGAGGTCGGACCTCGAACCGGATGCTCACCAAAAGTACCCAAATAACCAATCACAAGTATCAAGTAACTGAGGCCGAACCTCTAACCGGATGCTCTATACAAGTATCTGGGCGATAGAGGTCGGACCTTAAACCGGATGCTCTATATAAGTATTTGGGCGATAGGGGCCGGAGCTTAAACCAGATGCTCTATTAAAGGTGCAAAAGTAGCTGCTGAAAGAGTCCCAATCGATCTATGCTCATAAATATCCGTGGAATGCCGTCCACACTCAGCCAGTCAATGTAAGTCCTTGGAACCAAATTGAAAATCAAATTCAAATCGTGACACCGAACTAGTGTCGCTGACGTAACTCGTGAAGCCGTAAAATCAGGGAAATAAGGATAACTATCATCGGAGCAAGCGTATCGTCTATCTAAGGCCCAAACTATCAGACTTAAGTCTGCTACACCAGTCTACAGGGATCTAAGCCGGCCGAGCGACGTCGGGGCAAAACTAAGGCCTATCAGTTCCGAATCATGTATTTCTAAGGCAAGCCCTAGTCAAACCTAAACAAAGGCCCAACAAGCTTCAGATAAACATTAATCAAGCATACAACCACTGCACATAGCAAAGAGGATGAAACATGATTTCTAAACACCTATGCATGATTCAATAACTACCAACCCAAATCCCAGCTAATCAACATGCATTCACACTCTTAAGCTCAATCTAAGAGAGGGAAACCGTAACCTACCTATAGGCCGCTCACGCGCGCTCCAAAATCACCCATCTAGAGTTTTCCCTTTCTGAACGGCCTCGAAACGCTGACACACTATCAAAAATAGAGTCACAACGTTATTATGGTCGTTTAGCCACTAAAATCGTAAGAAATGGAGATGGGCCAATTTTGAGGTGAAAATGGGGAAATTTTGACCCGATTCCTCGAGTCATGATAGCACCTACTATAACCCACCAGTAGGTAAGCCAACTCGTAAACTGGAACAACAAGTAATGGGTTTGAGGACAAAAACTAAACAAGAGTCGCTAAAAATTTAAGATAACAATATAAACAGGTGGAAGCAACCCAAAACATAAATGCAAATAAAGATCCCGACTTTTCAGGAGGAGTTGGGTACCCATGTCCACCTTAGCACAACTTTTCACCCATAGACGGATGGCCAGTCGGAGCGTACTATTCAGGTCCCTGAGGATATGTTGCGGGCCTGTGTTATGGATTTTGGAGGTCACTTGGACCAGTTCTTGCCTTTGGCGGTGTTTGTGTACAACAACAACTACCACTCTAGTATTCAGATGGTCCCGTTTGAGGCCTTATATGGTAGGCATTGCCGCTCTCCAATTGGTTGGTTTGAGTCTACAGAGCCTAAGCCGCGTGGTACAGATTTGCTTCAGGAGACCTTGTATCAGGTAAGAGTGATTCAAGATAGGCTGAGAATGGCTTAGAGTATACATCAGAGTTATGCGGATCATAGGCGTCGGCCGTTGAGGTTTGCAGTTGGCGACCGGGTATTACTCTGAGTATGTCCCATGAAGGGGGTGATGAGATTTGGGAAACGAGGCAAGATTTACCCCAGGTATATAGGCCCTTTTGAGATTTTGAGAGCAGTTGGCAAGGTTACCTATCAGTTAGCTTTACCTCCAGCACTATCGGCTATCCACCCCGTTTTCCATGTTTCGATTTTGTGCCAGTATGTTCCAGATGAGTCTCATGTGCTCCAGTATGATTCAGTTGAGTTGGATTATCATCTGACCTTTATAAAGGAGCCGGTTGCCATTCTAGCCAGAAATGTCCCGCAGTTGTAGTCGAGAGCCATTCTTGTTGTTAAGGTCCATTGGAGGCATCGTCCAGTCGAGGAGGCTACCTGGGAGACCGAGCAGGAGATGTGGGAGCAGTTCCCCATATTATTTGAGCCCTCAGGTACATCCTTATCCTTTCTTTCGTGGACCAAAGTCCTTTTTAGTAGTGGATATTGTAATGACCCTACTGGTCATTTATGTATCTTGCCTTCTGTGTGTCGTTTAGAGCGTTCCTGTAGCAACCCCAAGTCATGTATGACTTGCTGGGACTGACAGTTTGGTCACCTGGTCGTTTATTTGGTTATGGTACAAGTTTTAGTGTTTTGGAGCTTATGAACCTTGAACGATCATTTTCGATCAAAAGTTTAATAAGACGACCTCAGAATATAATTTGCAAAGAAATGCTCACAATGTCAGCAACAAGACGAAGTATCTAGAAGGCACGAGTTTCCTCTCACTGCTATTTTGGAAGTCGAGCTATTCGATGTATGGGGGATCAATTTCATGGGCCCATTTGTGAGCTTCTTTGGAAATAAATATATCTTGGTGGCGGTAGATTATGTGTCCAAGTGGGTAGAGGTCATCGCCCTTCCAAACAACGAAGGAAAAAATGTTGTCCAACTTTTGAAACACTACATTTTCGCATGATTTGGCACTCCTAGGGCAATCATTAGCGATGTGGGATGTCACTTTTACAATAGGTGGTTTTCAATGGCACTGAGCAAATATGGGGTGAAACACAAGGTGTCAACCCCATATCATCGCCAAACAAGTGGCCGAGTCAAAGTGTGAAATTGGGAAATCAAAAGCATCCTGGCAAAGACAGTTAATGCTAATAGAACTGACTAGTCTAGGAAACTGGATGATACACTATGGGCATACCGTACTGCTTATAAGACATATATCGGTATGTCTCCATATCAGTTGCTTTATGGTAAGACCTGTCATTTGCTCGTCAAGCCAGAACACAAGGCATTGTGGGCTTTAAAGGCCTTAAATTTGGACTGGTCAAAAACTTGAAGAGGGAGGGTAGAACAGTTGAACGAACTGGATGAATTTAGACTCAAATCGTATGAAAGTTCAGCCATCTACAAAGAAAAGATAAAGAAATGGCATGATGCTCGAATACTCACGCGGGACATCAAGGTAGGAGATTGGGTTTTGTTATACAACTCTCGACTTAGACTCTTTCCCGTATAG
The DNA here is from genome assembly GCA_036250505.1 of Solanum acaule. NCBI lineage: Eukaryota > Viridiplantae > Streptophyta > Magnoliopsida > Solanales > Solanaceae > Solanum > Solanum acaule. The sequence continues at coordinate 10,893 of JAJOOR010035946.1, read as the reverse complement.
CTCAAATCCAAATGGTCTGGCCCTTTTAGAGTAACACGAGTGTTCACCAATGGTGCTATAGAAATTGAAGATCAGGAAGGACCTCAAATTAAAGTGAACGACCAACGTCTGAAATTATATTTTGGGGATTGCTAATAGATTTCTCTGGTTGAAGTGGTGCATTTAGAATATGCCTAAAGGCGTTGCTGCATCGTGCCACGACGTTAACTATGGCGCTGTTTGGGAGGCAACCCAAAACCATGCATTACTTTCTTTTGCTTTGATAAAATAACGGTGTGTTGATTGTGCAGATGGAAGTATGAAGAGTAAACACCAAAGTGTAGATAGGCGAGTGATGGATCTAGTCGGTGAGTCACCGAAAGGGTCGGCGAATTCAACCTTATCCGCCATTTGACTCTAGACATCGTCAACACTAGAGTCTGTAAAACTCGGTGAATGTCAGAAATCATTGGCGAATCGCCGATCATGTCAGAGATCACGATGGAAGTCGCCGTTTGGACCCTCGTAAACTAGAGGCTCTGTCAACTTCGGTAGAAAAACCCAACAGTCGGCATTCCGCCGAATGAGTTCGCAAGTTTGACTAACGTCGCCAAGTGGATAGTTTTTGCAAGCCAAAGCATTAATGCCCAGACAGATGGATCGACTACTTAGCCAGGATCCCCTCTTTACCTCCCTCTCTGTTTTTCTTTATTCTGCCTTTCAAATTCGGTGTTAATTGCATTTGAGGACAAATATTTTTTATTTGTGGTGGGGTGAGGCCCACACCTTTTGTGTTGACAGACTTGTGTTTTTGTGTATATTTGGGTGTCTGTTTTTAATTGTGTTATTTATTGCTTTTTGTGAATGTTTGAGCTCATGACTCCCTTATGTTTTAAATTACAAAAATAAAAATGCTTTTGACCCTTCTCCGATTTTTTTTGAATTTTTCACACATTTTTGCCACCTATCGTGTGTTGAAAGTGGTTGTTCTTTTGCAACATTCAAGTCTCAGTTACGATCAATACTGATGACTTGAATAGTACTCTCAATTGAACAAACATGAATGTGCGGCTACAACGAGACCAAATGAAGTTCCGTAGACAATATGTGAGCTCTTTGCATCTTGTTGTGATTAACCATTTATCGAATTGATTCTCTTGTAATGAACATTGCACACTAGTGAAAGTGTGTAGTCTTGTTTGACTTAAGTGTCGATGCCTTGTGTGATTAGCTTACCTTGAACCATGCATGAATAAACCGATAATTTGCCCTGTCAGTCTGATTGATTAAGAAAGGTATCCTCTTGATATGATCTTATGCATATTTAAAGAGTGTGAGCTAAATTTGACATATACCTCTTTTGTGGCCTACCCGTGAGTGTGTGAAACTCTTTTGAACACCCCTTGAGCCTTACCTTTCTTTGGAAGAACCTTGATGAACCCTAGACTTTACTTAACCTACTACCTATAATCCTCTTGATTTGTGGTTTAGTGAATAGCCAACATAGGCCAAAATCCTAAGTAGGGGGTGTGGTAAAAAGGAAAAAGAGAAGTCAAGAAGTGCAAGAAAAGTCTCCCTCAACCCATGGTATTGCAAAACAAAATGGAAACCCTTAAAAAAAAACAAAAAAAAAACAAAAAATTGTGGAATAAATAGTGCAAAAAGGATTTGGGTTTCCAAGCAATACATGGAGAGTGAATAAAAGGATGACTTAGAAGCACTAGAAGAAAATGTTATAAGGGAAAGGAAAAAGACGTTTTGAGAACACCACACTTCACGAGGATGAAGAAGTCACTGAGCCTAAATGCCATACCTTTGCACTCAGCCCCATTACAAGCCTTGAAAAGACCTTTTTGATCTTGAGTAACCCAAATCGAAAGTCGATTGGAAAATAAGGGCAAGCCTATGGGTGAAAACATGGATTCTGTTCCTCTTTTTGAGTGTGAGTGTTGTATTTGATTCCTGATCTTAAATTGATTAACCTCTATATGTGAATATGGAATCAGTCTTTATGTGAGGGCATCTAGATACTCTTGTTGAGCTTGAACTTGCACAAGTAGCAAGTATTGCGAGCATGAGAATCTTTGGTAATGGTGTGTCACAACTTGAATCCTTATGTACACAATTGATCTTTGCAAAAGTAATTTTAGTCTTGTTGTGTGCATTCATGATTGAGTCTTGTGTAGCATTGTTTGAGACACCCTTTTTGAACAACTAAACTTGAGTTTGCTTGAGGACAAGCAAAAGTTTAAGTTGGGGATGTTGATGAGTCTACAAATTGGACTCATTTAGGGCTATATCTTAATAGATATTGTGTCCTCAAATGCCTCTTTTATCTCAATATCTGATGAAAACCTCTAACATGGACACTACTTTGCAAAAAGGAATGAAAAAGCTGAAAAGAACAAGATAATGAAGGCCTGAAGATCGCCGAGTTCACTTGGCGAATCGTCGAAGGGTCTCACTTCGCCTTTAGTTTAAATGTGCTGAGCCCTGAAGGAAAGGATCAAGTTGGCGGAAAAAGGGAGCAGTCGACACATCACCGAGGAGTTCCGTGAAGCAGTACTATGTCGCCCAATGATCCAGAGCACGACGATGCCAAAGGATGGTGCAAGACGGCGCTGAACTACACCAAAGGGCGAATCACCGAGTTGATCGGCGATTCCGACTAAGGTCGCCGAATGATCCGCCGCAACACAGATTTTTGTAAACTATAAATACTCATTGAGAGTTATAGCTTAGTATCAGTTTTTGTAGTGTTATTAGAGAATATCATAAATTTAGTACTTTTTATTTTACTCTCAAGTTTGGAGAGGGTTTTGGAAACTTGAAGAAGAAGAGGGTTTCATCTCTTCCAATTTGGAAGTGGGTCTCTTGGATCCTTCTTTCTTTGCTCAAATCAAGACTTATTTCTCTATACCCATTTGATTTCAACATCATTGAAGGTATAAATTTATATCTCTTGATGTGAGGCTAAAAACCCCCATTTTTAGGGTGTGATTTAGCAAATATGTGTTGATATTATTGTTGGGTCATGCTTGCTGATAAGTTAGATGTAGTTTAATGGTTATCTCACCTAGTGGTTGTGGTTTAATTTAATGGGTTCGTAGTTGCAAATACAAAGCCACCCATGTGTTTTCGGCTTGCCCGAGAGGGAGGTCGCGAAACCAAGACCACTACACTGATGGCCTAAGGAGTGGGTCGACATGAGGTTAAGACCGAGAGGGTTAGCCCTAGCTAGTCTCATATTCTAACACTCAGCTCGAGAGAGTGAGTGGGGTAAGGCGTAGGCTGGTCTTCATGCGGCAAATGGGTGTCCGAGAGGAACGCATTTGAAACGGGGGAAGTTGTCTGAGAGGGAACTTATTTCCATCTAAAGCTCAGCCTAGTCACTATTATCTTGCAAATTTCCTATCAAAAGCATGTACCCAACTATTTATCTCAACATGTATTGTGGTGACACCCTTTGTTTTGCTAGTTTAAATATCAGAGCAGGAACTAAGGATGGAATATCATTATGGATATCACACGGATCATCACCTTAAGAAACTATTGAACCTTAGGAATTACCTCCTAACATTTAAACAAGTAGGAGATGAGACAATTCAGGAAATGTGGCTGAAGTTTCAAGTGGTGCTACAACCATACCCATCTCACGAGATGACGGACAAGGGGCTACTGAAATGATTCTATAGGGGTCTTGGACCTAAGAATAGAGGTATAGCCGATCAGCTTTGTAATGGCGGTATTCTACACCAGCCCTATGAAGTTGTAGCAAGACTCCTTGATGTTATGGTAGAAGCCAACAAAGAAGCCAAAAAGAAGCAGGAGTGGGACACACTAGTCACCCAATTGGATGTTCTGTCCACCCAAGTCACGAAATTTGAAGTACAAGCCATGGGAAAAGAAAAGCAGTTCTCCCTCCGATAGTGTAAACATGGGAAAAAACAGAGAGGTGTGCAAGATGATAAAGCTCCTTCACTCATTCAAAAATAAATTAAGGCACAGGAGAAAATGTTGAATGAGATGAAGGTGAACATCGAAATGCTAAACAAAGCGTCAACCTCTCACTCCATGACTATTCAACTGCAGGATGCTCAAATCGGCCATTTGATATCAGGTCTTTATCCACCATTCACTGAGGACTCGCCTAATTACAACATGGGTGACTCCGAAAATGAAGGATAGTTGCTGACTTGCGTCATGTCGCGACGTTAACTAAGGCGTTGTTTGGGAGGCAACCCAAAACCCCTTAATATATTATATTTGCGTATTGGTAAAATAATAGTGTGTTGTGTACACAAGTTGGAGTGAGAAAATGTGTTGGGTGGTGAGCAACAGGTCTAGTCGGCGAGTCGCCAAAGAGGTCGGCGTACCTAATTATATCCGCCGTTTGACTCAATGTAGCCTCAAAATTAGAGTATGTAAAACACGGCGATCCCAGGAAAGGACTGGCGAATCGCCAACTATGTCGGCGACCCCGATGTTTACCGTCGTTTGAACGTCCAAGTTTGCTTAGAAAGTTTTGTAAAACTCAGCAAAGTAAATGACTGTTCGGCAAAACGCCGACTGACTCAACAATTAAGACTAGGGCCGCCGAATGAGCATGAACTGAACGGTTTGCGAGCCAAAGGTTTAAGATTCTACAACTTGCTCACTTTTACACGCTTTCATTCCTCCAACTGCATATTTGCACGCTAATTTCCATATATTCGTGCATTACCTAAAGTGTTTTAGTTATTAGTTTGTGTTCAGAGCATGGATTGCAATTTAAGTTGGTCAGCGCAAAAGGGTTGTTGTGAGGCATTCGAGAACGTGGATTGAAAACAAGCGCAGTGGGACACCTAGAAAAGCTGTGTAGAGCTCACTAAACCACTCAACAGTCCTCTTAACGTCCTCACCTCGCCTTATTTGTAATGCAAATATGTTGAAGGACTATAACTCGAAGCAGCTAATATAGCCAGACCTAAAGTCACATGATGAAACATGCCGCCCCGACAGATAGAGAAGATGCTTAACCAGGATCATTCTCTAGCCCTCTCTTTGTCTTTCTCTAATTTTACCCTTTACTTATTGTTTTATGAATTTGAGGACAAATATTTTTTGTATTATGGTGGGGTGAAGCCTACCTTTTGTGCAACTACTATTATTATTTGTGTTTTGTGTTTTGTGTTTATATTTGGGTTGTTCTGTTTAACTGATGTTATATACTGCTTTGTGTGGACGGTTGAGGTTATGGCTCCTTTTATTTTAAATTACAAAAATGATTTTGATTTTGATCTGTTAAAAAAATATCGTTTTACCACCTCTCGCGTGTTGAATATGGCTGTTCTTTAGCAAAATTTTATTCTCGATTCAGATCAATGCCGATGACTTGAAGTGCTTTCAATTGAACGAACATGAATGCGCCGCTACGACGAGGCCAAATGAAGTTGCATAGACAATATGTGAACTCTTTGCACCTTGTTGTGATTAGCAATTTATCAAATTGTGTCTCTTGTGATGATCTTTACAAACTACTGAAAGTGTGGAGTCTTGTTTGACTGTAGTATCAATGCCTAGTGTGATGAGCTTACTTTGAGCCATGCATGATAGATCCTAGAATTTTCCCCGTTGGTCTGGTAAACTAAGTGATGCTATATCTTGATATGATCTCAGGCAACTTCTAAGAGTGTGAGCTAATTTGACATATACCTCTTTTGTGACCTACCTTGGGAGTGTGTGAACCTCATTTGAACACCCCTTGAGCCTTACCTTTCTTTGGAAGAAACTTGATGAAACTACAGCTTTTCTTTATCCACTACCTATACTCCTCTTGAATTGTGGTTAGTTCAATAGCCAACTTACGCCAAAAGCCTAAGTTGGAGGTGTGGTAAAAAGAAAAGGGGAAGTCAAAAAGTGCAAGGAAAGTCTCCTCTTACCCATGGTTTTGATAAAAAAATGGAACCCCTCCATATATAAAAAAAATAAAAAAAGAAAAAGAATGACAAAGAAAGTTGTGGAATAAAGTACAAAGGAAATGGGGTTCCCAAACAATCCATGGAAAGTGAATATTAGGATGACTTATGAGCACTAAAGAGAATGATGAAGGAAACGGAAAGGAAGTGTTGTGAGCACCGCATTTCATGAGGATGAAAGTCACTAAGCCTAAATGACCATACCTTTGCACTGAGCCCCATTACAAGCCTCAAAAAGACCTTTTTGATCTTGAGTGACCTGAAACAAATGTTGATTGAAAAATACGAGCTAACCTATGAGTGAAAACATGCATTGTGTTCTTCCTTGTGAAAGTGAGCGTTGCATCTGATTCCGAAGCTTGAAACTATGAACCATTTTGTGAAGATGGAATCATCCTTTCTGTGAGGGCATTTGAACACTATAATTGAGCTTGAACTTGCATTTGAAGCAAGTATTGTGAGCATGACATTCTTTGATATTGCTGAGCCACAACTTGAATCTTTGAGTGCACATTTGATATTTGCATAAGAAAATTGAATCTTGTTGTGTGCATTGATGATTCTTGGGTAGCACTGTTCGAGACACCCTTTTTGAATAGTTGAACTTGAGTTTGCTTGAGGACAAGCCAAATTTTAAGTTGGGGGTGTTGATGAGTCCATAAATTAGACTCATTTAGGGCTTTATTTTAATAGAAATTGTGTCCTCAAATGCCTATTTATCTCAATATCTGATGAAAACACGTAAGTTTCAGGTATTTGAAGTTTCAAGGAAAGCATTGACACTACGTCACCAAAAGAAACGAAAATGCTTAAAAGAATGACGAAATGAAGGACTGAGGATCGTCGAGTCCATTTGGCGAGTCGCAGAAGGGCCTTACTTCGCCTTTTGTTGCAGTGTGCTGAGCCCTGAAGGAAAGGATCAAGTGGGCGGAAAAAAGGAGCAGTCGGCACATCGCTGAGAAGTTTCGCGATGTAGTTCCATGTCCCCCAATGACCCAGAGCACGACGATGTTGAAGGATGGTGCAAGACGGCGATGAACTACATCGAAGGGTGAATCGCCGAATTGATCCGCGATTTTGACTAATGTCATCAAATGGTCCACTGCAGCATATATTTTTTTGAAAACTATAAATACTCATTGAGATTTGTAGCTTAGTATAAGATTTTTAGTGTGGAACAATTAATATAATTTTAGTACTTTTATTTTTGTTTTGAGGTTGAGAGGCTTTTAAAACTTGAAGAAGAATAGGGCTTCATCTCCAAGGATTTGGACTTTGGGTCTCTTGGATTCTTCATTCTTGGCTTGTAACACCACTTAAATCTTCATACCCATTTAAATGCAAGCTCATTTAGGTATAAATTTCAATCTCCTTATGTGTGGCTGGTATACCGTGAATTTAAGGTATTGCCAATACATTTCACTTACAAGTTGTGTGTGTCTAGGGCCTTTTTGTATTGGTTTTTATGTGTTTTTATCATATTTTTCCAGGAGAAATGTTCAGGTGCGGAAGTGAAGAGACAGCTGAAAGAAATGCAGAAAAGGGCATCTACGGAGGTGATCTATGGACCGTAGGTCCATTGACGCTCCGTAGATGCTGGCCGTAGATCAGCAGGCAAGGCATGGAAGACAAATCAGGGAAATCTGACCAAGTGTGGAACCACGGTGACCATTGACGGTCCATAGATTGATCTACGGACCATACTGTTGATCCGTAGTTTGATATTGCGAGTGTTCCAGTACCTGATTTTTGAAGATTCTAAGTGTGGAGCTACGGAGGGGGATTAACGGACCATAGATCGATCTATGGTCCGTACTGTAGTTCCGTCGTTTGCTTCAGAGAAGCTGATTTTTGGAGGCTGAAATATTTTCCAAGTCCTGGCTGACGGAAGGGACTCACGGACCGTAGATCCATTGACGATCCGTGAGGCAGTCTCGTGGAATGAAGACGCGTCCCTGAACAAACTTTCCTTATTTTGTTTCCCTTTTAATTTAGGACTTGTTTTCTATAAATAGGGCATGTAAACCTCGTTTTTGGGGGTTAGATTTTATTACTTTTGTTCTACTTTTTTATTTTGGATATTAACTTGCAACTTTAGCAATTCCTAATTTCCTAAGTTCGTTTTTAAGATTTTGGTGTTGCAATTCAAGTTGAATTTCTGGGTTTATAATTCTTCTTACGTAAGTTCATAATTCTTTAATCAAAATCAATGAATTGTGTTCACATAATTATAGGTAACTAAACTCCACAACTAGGGGTGTGGGAACCATGAGCGATTAACAAAGTATGAATAGTAAATAAGCAATTATTGAATAGTGTTGTTGCATGCATTGATAATTCTTTCATTTAGAAATCTTTTTAACGAGTGCACGCGTTAGAACTTGCCTTGTTGCTACTTGTCGGATCAAGGAGGTAATCAACAAGAAAAGAATTATCAACATAGATTTAGTGTGATACTATCTAATAGGCTAGCATCGATTGGTGCGAAGTAATAACTAAGCCAAAAATCGATGTGATGTCTAATATGAGGTAAAGGTAAGGGTTAGTAAATTATAAAAACGTAGCCGGACAATGGGGTGGGGTGAAATTCTCTAGATGCCGGACCAAGGATTTAGAGATACCTAACTTATTACTTTGCATGTAGTACACTAGGATATGATTGCTATTAATAGGATTACTGCATTATGAGCTTGTGGGGAACATATATACCCTAGTTGATTTTCTCATCTTGATAACAACCAAAATTGACTTTTGTTTACTGATTAATTACTAAATTCTTACAATTTGTTTCACAAAATCCTCCCCTTTAATTACTTGCTTCTGGAAGTAATTTCACCAAACGAATATAATTGTTGGTTAAAGTTAAGTCTACACCATTTTCCTAGTGGGATCGACCCCAACCTACAAGTTGGGTTCTTTATTTGATAACGATCGCTTATGCTTTTTTAGGGAGCTGTAATTTGAGCGTAATCAAATTTTGGCGCCGCTGCATAGGAATTTGGCTTTTAGATTAATTTTAACTACATTATTGAACTTTGATCAAATATTTTCTAATTTTACTTTTTCTTTTTGCTTTTGTCTCTATCAGGTTCTGACTCCAGTGTATGCCAAGCACACAGAGCCAAGGTGAACAACTTACTCCTTATTATCCAGAGTTGAACCAAACTTTGCGAAGAATGAACAATCAAGGAGTTCAAGTTAATCCTATTGGAGGCAACCTAGGTGATGAAGTTGAGTTGCAACCCCCGAGAGTGGTTAGCAGAGACAACCAGGTTCTAGCTGAAAATCAATTGGGAGATGCAGTGAGGGTGCATGGCCCACTAGGCCCTCGACTGCATGACGACTATAAGGCTAACGTAAATATTGCTGACTCAGATGGACCTCTTGTCCTACCCCATTTGCCTCCGGGGAACACATTTGTAGTGACCAGTAGCTTGATGCAAATGCTTATAGCGAGGGGCTTATTCTCGGGTTCGCCATCGAAGGACCCACATGCTCACATAGCCAAGCTAAGGGTGGTCAGCAAGAACTGTGTGGGTCGACCAGACTTGGATATAGATGTCATCGGGTTGCGAGTGTTCCCTTTATCACTGACAGGCGATGTTGCTGTATGGTTCACTGAGCTTCCTTATAACTCCATATATACATGGGAACAACTGAAGGATGTGTTCTTAGCAAGATATTATCCAGTGCCCAAGAAGCTCAATCACAAAGATATGGTCAATAATTTTGTAGCATTACCTGGGGAGTCTGTGAGTAGCTCTTGGGACAGATTCACTGCATTTGTAAGAGGTGTTCCGAATTACCGTATTGATGATGAGTCGTTGTAGGAATATTCTATCGAGGTCAGGATGACAACAATAAGGCAGTGCTTGATACTATTGCTGGAGGATCATATGGTGAGTGCACATATGCGCAGATTGCAGAAAAATTAGAGAAGATATCTCGCAACAATAAAGCATGGAGCAGTAGGAGGTCGGATACTAGGCGAAACACATTTGTCGTTCGTGCTACGAACAGCCAGTCTATAGAGGAGATTCGTGAGGAGATGGCTCAGATGAAGACCGAGTTGGGGTTGGTATTGAAGCATGTGAGCGGAGGTGCAGAGAAGGTAAATGTTGTAAATTACTTGACTAGAACGCCACCACCAGTTGAAAAGTGTTACTATGAAGAGGATGCTTATGCGGTTAATGATCAGACAGGGGGTTTCCGACCAAACGCCAAAGTATCCAACACAGAAAATTGGCGCCAAGTTCAAGGAAACTAAGTTCGGAACTGTGGCAACTACAACCGAGAGGGTCAATATGTCTGGGATGGGAACTTCAATTGCGACAACAATTACAACGGGAACAACTATGGCAACAGAAAGGATCGGTTTGGACCCTATGTTCCCCCTGAAAATCGGGAATCTGGTACTAGTGAAGCTGGAGGCAATATGGTGCGTATTGAAGATATGATGCATAAGATGATGAGAAGGTTTGATGCAACTGATGAATGTGAAGGAGATGAGAAATGACTTGTCTGGTATTGGTCAAAAGGTTGATGCCTATGCAGTGTCAATAAAGCATCTAGAGCAACAGATGACTCAGTTGTCTACTACAGTGAACCCACGTCAACCTGGCACTCTTCCTAGCAACACCATCCAGAATCCAAAGAATGATGGTCATTGTATGGCAGTTACTACTCGAGGGGGTAAGCAAACCATAGATCCAGCTATGCCGTCTGTGGTGGATGTTGAGATTAGAAAAGAAGATGATGTGGTAGAGGTTAGGGAAGAGTCTGAGAATGCGACAGGGAAAGAAGCAGATATATCTCAGAAAGTGGTCCCTATACCTAGACCTCCACCACCTTTTCCACAGAGGTTAGTGAAGAAGACTGAAGATGGTAAATATCGCAGGTTTATTACAATGTTGAAGCAACATTCCATCAATGTTCCTTTGATAGAGGCTTTGGAGCA
>JAJOOR010035944.1:0-11031 GCA_036250505.1 Solanum acaule | reverse complement strand
CTACATGATGTCACCATGTAGGGACCGGAGCACCGCTTGACCCTCGTCCTCCGCGTGGCTAATACGATTTTCCATCAAGGTTATTGGTGAGTCCTCCATTCCGGGGACGTTGCTTATGATCTTTTGCTATGTATAAGACTTTTTCTTTTAGTTATGTTTTGACTATGAGGGTGAGCCCAGTTGTTTGTCTTGGCCCCCGCTAAAGTACCTATGTTTAGAGGTGGTGTTGGACAAGCTGTGTATTATGCTTGAGCTTGACTCATCTATGGTATTTATGTATCATTTCTTCTTTTTTTTCTTGCTCCCTTAGTCCCGATTTCCCCCTTTGATTATGCTTATCGCTTATGGTCATTTTAATTACTTTTGCGACCAAGGATGTGTAATGATATGCTATGAGGCTTGTTTGGGGTTCCTTCGGGTTCCCCATTCGCCGGTCACGTCTAGGCCCTAGGCTTGGGTCGTGACAATTACCGACAATTGAATATGGTCACTATTCGAAACAAGTACCCTTTACCTCGAATAGATGATATTTTTGACCAATTGCAAGGTGCATCAGTTTTTTCTAAGATTGATCTAAGATCCGATTACCATCAATTGAAAATTAGGCTTGAGGATGTGCCCAAGACGGCGTTTAAAACTCGCTATGGGCATTATGAGTTTTTGGTTATGTCGTTTGGTTTGACTAATGCGCCTGCAACTTTCATGAGTTTGATGAATGGGGTGTTCAAACCATTCCTTGATTCGTTTGTTATAGTGTTTATTGATGATATTTTGGTCTATTAGAAAAGTGAGAAAGAGCATACTGACCATCTTCATAGTGTTTTGGGTTTTCTTGGGAAGCAAAAGTTATATGCTAAATTTTCTAAGTGTGAATTTTGGTTGAAATCGGTTGCATTTTTGGGGCACGTAGTTTCAAAAGAAATGTAATGGTAGATCCCCAAAAGATTGAGGAGGTTAAGAATTGGGTTAAGCCTAGCTCTGTGACGAAAGTTAGGAGTTTTGTAGGGCTCGCTAGCTACTATAGTCTATTTGTGAAAATATTTGCTTCCATTGCCACTCACTTGATTAACTTGACCAAAAAAGAGGTACCCTTCGAATGTACTGAAAAGTGTGATGAGAGCTTTCACAGGCTCAAGACTCTCTTGACCACCTCGCCCATTCTAGCATTACGAGTTGAAGGTAAGGATTTTATTATTTATTGTGATGCTTCACATTCTGGTTTGGGTGCTGTGTTGATGCATGCTAAGAATGTTATTGCTTATGCCTCACATCAATTGAAGGTGCATGAGAGAAATTATCCAACACATGATTTAGAGTTGGCAGCGGTAGTGTTTGCTCTTAAGATATGACGGCATTACCTCTATGCTATTAAGTGTGAAGTGTTTACTGATCATCATAGTTTGCAGCATGTGTTCACTCAAAAGGATATGAATTTAAGACAACGAAGGTGGATGGAGTTACTTAAGGATTATGACGTGACCATTCAATACCATCCAGGCAAGGCTAATGTGGTGGCAGACGCTTTGAGTCGAAAAGCGGTGAGTATGGGTAGTTTAGCTTGCTTAAATGTATCCAAGCGACCTTTGGCTAAAGAAATGCAAACCTTAGAGTCTAAGTTCATGCAGACGGGAAGTCAGAGAGGACTATTCAAGTATTAGAAGCCATATTGAGGGTTAATTTTGGAGGGGATTGGGATAAATTCATACCTTTGAGTGAGTTCTCCTATAATAATAGTTATCACTCGAGCATTGATATGACACCATTTGAGGCACTCTATGTGAGGGAATGTAGATCACCCATAGGATGGTTTGAGGCTGGAGATGTGAAACCTTTGGGGGTTGATTTAGTGAAAGATGCTCAAGATAAGGTGATGAGCATTCAAGCTAAGCTTTTAGCAGCCCAGAGTAGACAAAAGAAGTATGCGGATCATAAGGTAAAAGACATGGCATTTCAAATCGGTGAGAATGTTCTTCCTAAGGTATCACCCATGAAAGGGGTGATGAGATTTGGTAAAAAAGGTAAGCCAAGTCCGCGATACATTGGTCCATTTGAGATTCTTGAATGTGTGGGACCGGTAGCATATAGATTGGCTTTACCTCCTAATTTATCAGGAGTTCATCTGGTATTTCATGTGTCCATGTTGAAGAGATATCATGGTGATGCAGATTATATTATAAAGTAGGACTCAATTGTGTTAGACAAGGACCTCCAATATGAGGAGGAACTGATTGCAATTCTTGATCGTGATGTGCGTAAGTTGAGGACCAAGGAGATTAAGTCAGTGAAAGTTCAATGGAAGCATCGTTCAGTTGAGGAAGCTACTTGGGAAACCGAGAGAGACATGTGAGACAAGTATCCCTAGTTGTTCGTCGATTCTGGTACTATTTCATTCCTTCCTTAGCCTATTTTCCTAAGTTTTGTCACTCGGGGACGAGTGATGGGTAAATTGGTATCTATTGTAACAACCTGTTCCCGTCGTTATAGAAATGCCAACAGAGGAAAATTTGGGGCCATTAAACGTTTTCGTAGTATTTGGATTTTCCCAACCTAGTCGAGATTTGGATGAAATTGGAGTCTTTAAAGTGTAGGGAAATATGGTAACAAACGGGTGAGTTAATTGTGATTTTGATTACATGAGTAGTTAGATAACTCGTTAAAGAACACATACAACTTTACAGAATTGAATTCGAGCGAGTAGAACTCCCGAAATCGATCTTAGCGTGAAGGGTATTTTCTGAGCGTCGTGGGTTAGAGGTGTGTTGTGAAGTGGGGATTTTGGATTTTCTTTAAATATCTCACTGTTTTGTGCAAGCCGCCTTGGCGGGGATTTTGGCCGCTGTGGCGGGGCCAGACACGACTTAAAGTCGTAAATAAACCCCTAAATGACTTTATTCGGCACTTTTTGATTTTTAGAACTAAGGAACGAACCCCAGGCGACTCCTACTCATTTTTCACAATTCTTGAGGCTAAAGGTAGGTTTGTCACTCCCCAATCCATTTTCGATCTGTAGAACGTAATAGAATGGGTGAATATTGATGGGGGAGCATTTTGTTATAGATTCTATGGTGGAAACAACCCTAATTTGGATAATTGGGATCATGGGTTTGATCTAGGGTTCATAGAATTGTTGGTAATTCGGGTAATTACTAGTTGTTTATTGATTCCCATATTATATTGATTGTTGGTAGACCAAGAACAAGCGGACCAAATTTGGAAAGGGGAGGATCAAGTTTCTTAGGGTTTCAAGCTTGTTTCGAGGTAGGTGATGGTTGTGATTCTATGATTGTGTGATGTATGTTTGTTCTTGCTTCATTATGATACATATATGTATATGAATGTTGCATTATTGATCACACTTGTTGTAAATGAGATAAATGAATGATGGTTACCATGAAATCATGACTTAAATGTATGATCTTGAGGATATACTTGTGATTATGATTGTGCTGTGTTGAATGGATCGGATGCCACATTCCGACATAACTAACTTGGATCGGTTGCCACGTTCCGGCATAATTATGGGATCGGTTGCCACGTTCCGGCATAATTATGGGATCGGTTGCCACGTTCCGGCATAATCACTGGATCGGGTACCACGTTCTAGTATGCTAACTGTTTGGGTTTGAGTTCCATGAGAGGACCAATGGTTTGATATAATTGTGTATCTTGAGAAATGTGAAGTTGCCCATTGTTCGTATATGTTGATGATATTGTATATGTTCGATATGTGCATGTGATTATATTGTTGTATTGACTAATGTATGTTACACTTAGTAGGATAGCCGCGTGATCCCACCAGTACACTGTGGTTGTGTACTGATACTGCACTTGCTCTTATTTTTGTTGAGTACATGGTATCTTCATGCGGCTACTGATAGACCTCGCTTAGGAGATCAGTGATCGTTCGAATTCAAGGGTGAGCCAATTATTCCTGGCTGCCATGTGTTCTCTTTCGTCTATTTCCACCATTTCCGGACATAGACTATGTTCTAGTTAGTTGATTAGTTCTTAGATTGGGGTTGCACCCCTTCTTCTTTAGACTTGTTGAACTTTAGATGTTTTGGTAAATTGACTTTCAGGTTCTAGGCATTACTTCCGCATTGTTAGTTTATTATTGTTAGGCTTTTGTTAGAGTTTATGAGAACTCTATTTATTTCCTTAGTATTTAACTTTCTTCCGTAACTTAAATGCTTTATTTTTGGTTTAGTTGCTTGGTTTGAGTTATAGTAGTGGTTTTCCCACATGAGATTTAGTGTGGGTGTCAATCACGACGGTCTGGGTCGTGACAATATCAATGAATAAATTGCAATACATGATGAAAATTCAACATTTTATTTTGCGAGTGAGAAATTCTAGATGGATAAGGTTGGGTCCCCAGCGGAGGAGAAGAGGGATCTCCCTGCAACTGCGATTGAGACATTTGAAAGAAAGAAGAAACTAACTCTGGTACAATGTCATGAGAATATGAGAGACTATAGTTTAAGATATTTTAGTTAGTAAATGAATCATGTCCGTTGAGTCACAAACTAGACACGTGTAACAAATATAAGGCAGCACTGGACGAACTGGAGAAGATGGCCACTGGAGGGGAGCCGATTCCGGAAATATTATGCTATCCAAGAGTTGTAAACTGTTGTGAAGTTTAAGCAAAAAGAAAGACAAAATGTGGATTTAGTGACTTCACATGTATATATACTTGATAAATAGCTCGTGACCCAATATATATTATTTTATTTATCTCAATTTATGTGACACAAATGTAATTAGGAGAGTCAACACAATTTTTATATAATCTTTAAACATTTTAAGTTGTTAGTTATTATGATTTATAGTAATTTTTAAATAATATATGTCTCAATATATGTGGCACATGTAAAATTTTGCGAGTTAACCAAAATTTTAATGTATTTTTTATATGTTTTAAATTATTAATTATTGTGATTTATAGTTATTTGAACGTCAGTTTTAAATAATTTAAATTCTTAATTATTATGATTTATAGTAATTTTAAAGTAATTTTCAAATAATATATATTATTTTCTTTGTCATAATTTTGTGCCACATGTAAAATTTTGAAAGTTAACTAAAATTTTAATATGCTTTTTTAAGAAAAAAAATAGTAGTTAATTATTGTGATTCTTTGAACTATATTTTTAAATATTATATGTTACTTCGTCTGTTTTTAAATAAAGATAATTTTGCTACTTTTAAACTCATGCTACTCTTAGTTGTAAGTAACTACATAAAATAATAATAGTCAAATTTTAAAATTGATGAAATGTCTATTTTTAATATAGGAGACAAGTAAATTAAAACAAAGGAAGTAATAAAATTAGTTACCAAAATGAATAGAATTTCCAACTAATGAAATTTATGACAAGACCCCACGTGGCTATCCATGAAAACCAAAAAACATGAAGCTGCATTTTAACACCATCCGGAGAAATTTAATTGACAAAAAAGATTAACAAATTACCAAAGTAACATCTTGACCCAAAGCTCCTCTCATTCCCACTCCTAATATAGAGTAATATATATTATACATATCTATCATGAAACGTTCCTCACATTATCAGTATATAAAATTTATAACTCAGAAGTTTAATTATAATATGTCATAAAATTAAAGAGGCTAAATCTCAAATTTTAAAATAGCTAAAGAATATAAAAGACAAACCTGAAATAATGAGAAGGAAACTAAGAGCAAAGTTCAAAAACATGACCATTTTAATTTCAATGGTATACTTTGGTGCAAAGTGCAAGAGACTATTTATAGTGTGGTTTTACCAGATTTTGTTAAATTAAAATAGAGAGTAAAATCAAACTCATTTATTTTTTATATATTTTTTAATTTGTTTCCTTGTTGGAAAGTTATTCAAAAGTTTAACTAGGATGAGATCTATGAAACTTTATAAGATAAAATAATTATTATATTCTAATTCAGAATATATATATATATGTTCTATATATAATATGTTAAAATAATATGGTAAATGTATCTATATTTTTTCCTTAATAGATTAAAAGGTCAAACCTAAAAGAATTTATTATTTTTGAAACTTTAGAAAAAATATTTCCCATTTTTTTTTTACAACTGGTTGTTAGTACCTAAAAACTATTGAGAAACAGATATATTGTTTATCTTAAGTATTGTAACAAAGATAAAAAATTAATATTGTAGTAGTATTTTTTGAATATTGAAATTTCATTCACATTGGAGGTTACAATAACAATAACATACCAAATATAATTCACAAGTGAGATCTTGAGAGAGTAGAAAGTACAAATACTTTATCCTTACTTTAATGGTGGTAAAGAGGTTATTTTCAAAAAACCTCTACTTATGAAAGATTAAACAAAAATATATAATTAAAATAGTAAGATACAAAATAAATGAGCAATTGACCATAGTAATATACATATAATGCTGAGAAACTATGCTATAACAAACTAATATCACTAAATGGTGAAAAAGAGAGGAGGAGGCCACCCCCCTACTTCTATCATAAAACGAGTAAAACTCCATATTATTCCTTAATCTTCTATCCCAATCATCAAGCTTCATTGACATAATGAATTGGTAATTTTGGATACAATTAGTGGATAGGTTCTCTTCCCTCAAAATGATTTATAAATTATTTAGAATAGATATAAGTTGAGGCCTTGAAAAAAGCCATATGCATTGAGAAATGAAACTGTCACAACCTAGCAAAAAATGGACATGACGACACTTGTCTATTACCATCAAGACAAGTCATCCTCAACCCAACTAAAATGAAATAAATCCAGAAAAAACAATAAAGCAAGAATAAGACAAGGGTGGAAAACTTGTTCATTCTAAACAATACCCCAAAATCTGATTGTCACGTCTACAAGTCACTAATGAAAATATAGAATTCGAAAGAAAAATAAAAAATCTTAAATGTATGTGCTTCACAAGTAGGAAAAAGCTTAAAGAGAAAGAAAAGAGGGCCCACCGGGATGATAAACAACTACCTCTAAAGTCCTTCAATGAGCCTGAAATATCAGGAGAAGAAGAAAAAGATCACACGAGTTCGACCTCGAAACCTACACAAGTCTAGAAGTAAGGGGTGAGTACCAACAACACGGTACCCAGCAAGCAACCTAATAAAAAAGACATCTAGCTAGAAATCTAATACCTCTTACTCTCTAACCGAACCTCCTCAAACTACAACCTACACAAAAATCAGCCCAAGAGGCTCTCGCTTTTGCAAAGCTCGCTTTAGCGACCAGCCTTTCAAAAGCGTGGCCTGTGGACGCTAGCAAAATACAACCAACTCTTAAATCATCTAAAAGACCCTCAAGATTTGTTCAAAACCCCGTGCACATAAACAACATTTGCAAATCAATTATACTAGACGTTCTGGACTAAATGGAACTATCAAAACACAAATATGAGGTCTCCTTGATCCGACATCTGTGAATACCACATGAAACTTACTCAACACCTAAAACAACTAAAATAATTTTGGAACCTCACAAAAATCAACCAAGACCTCAACTAGGCGTAAAATCATCCCCAAAACCAATAAAACTCTCAGAATTCTTATATGAGCATTCAAATCCCGAATGTTGACCAAAGTCAACCCAAAGGCTAAAATTCCACAATTTCGCAACTTAGGACCTCAAATCCTCAAAAAGACTCGGAATCTAAAACTGATAACAGTCACAACTTAGGTTACACATTTTTGGACTGATGGAATCGATGAAATTCCATTCCGACACTCAAAACTCTAAAAGACACCAAAAAGCACTTTCTTAAATTCTTAGCCTTTCAAACTGAAAACCTACCAAATTCTAAACTTTTAACTCAAAGTTCAAAACCAACTTTTAAAATCTCAATCATAAAAGACTCGGGGTCAATCACGGGAGGGCAAAATGGTAAATTCACGAAACTGTCCAAAAATGACCGATCAGGTCATTACATTATCCACCACTAAAAACCATGTTCATCCTCGAACATAAAGCAAAAGAGAAAAACTAGAGCTATGAAAAGCTGAGCATATATACATATCAGACTTTGCTATCCAAGTCGCCTCACCAACTGGACGATGCTTCCACTGCACCTTTACTGAAACAATCTCTTTTGTCCTAATCTTTTAGACCTGCCTATCCAAACTAGTTGTAGGCTCCTCTTCAAAAGATAAGTCGGACTCAACTCAACTGAATAAAGGGAAAGTACATAGGACTCATGATATATAGTGAGTTTGCAGTATTTTTGATGCGTTTCACTTAGAGTTTGTGTGTGTCTTGGGCTATTTTGTTATTAAAAATAATGTTTTGTGTATAATTATTGCATGAAATAGGCTTGGATGCAGTTGATGAAGATGCGAGCTAAAAATTGCAGAAGTTGCCAACGACGGACCGTAGGTCCAATGACGGGCCTTTGATGGGCAGTCGTAGGTCCTGGTCAAGAAGTTGAGTTCCAGTACTCAAACCATGAAGTGACACGATGGACCGTAGTCCAATCCACGGACCATAGGTGGAAGATCAGGAAAGTTTGACCAAGTGTGGAACCACGAAGACATCAATGGACTGTAGGTCGACCCACGGACCGTCCTGCACATCCGTCGTTGGGGATAAGAGAGTTGAAGTTCCAGTACCTGATTTTATTTTCCAAGTGTTGGACTACGGAGGGTGACCTACGAACCGTAGGTCGACCCACGGTCCGTAGGTCGAGGCATCAACATAAACCGCATCTGAGCAGTTTATTTCCTTATTTTGTTTCCTGTTTAGTTTGGGATTTGTTTTCTATAAATTGGAGTTGTAATCCTCATTTTTGAGAGTTAGACATTATTGTATAGTTCTAGTTTTAGGTCTGTCGGAATTATTTTGCAAACATTTAATAATTTAATTTCTGAAATTCCTTTCATACAAGTTTTACTTTGAATTTCAATTCAAGATCCGGGTTTTCATCTATTCTCATTGTAAGTTCGTGAATTCTTTTAACCTAATTATGAATTGTGAACTCTCAAGCATGAGTAGCTAAATCCACAACTAGGGTTGTGAAAACCATGAGCAATTAACAAAGTATGAATAATAATTATGTAATTCTTGAATAGTGTTTATGCATACTATGTTATCTGATATTTAATTTCACTCTCCTATAGGCTATTTATAATTTCCCATAATTCCAATAGGTGATTCAATCGGCGATATTAGTCGAGGTCACCGAACTCGTTCGACACATCGCCACTTGCTCCTCAACTCTCCTTTGATTCTCTAGGCTTCAAGTGTTTTGAACCTCAGTAGGCGAACTTGATTGTGTCACCCTTTCACATTTTACGATTCGCTGAGTGCCACCTTGGTTCGCCTTTCAAACATTCAAATTTTTTCTGTTCAGACTATCATTTTGAGCGATGTTCATCAATACCTGCCTTTCTAATTCGGTACATCTCCTTCTCCACTGGAGTCTGCCCATGTGATTTGATAGACATAAGTACTATGGACTGTCATTTTTGGTGAGGTCGTGCTTAATTGGCAATCCACCCTTCTTGTTAGGCGATCAACAATGTATGTTTGCACTTTTTTTATTGCTTTTTTTTGTCATTCTTTCAAACATCAATCCTTGTGTCATTCCCCGAGCCTACACCCTGGACGTGGCTGACACTTAAGAAGCATTACTAGTCCCCAAGAAAACCCTTGGCCTGACTGACTACTTAGTGGAAGACTTACTCAAGAAATCAAAGGCTTAAATTATTTTTTTTAACATTTAAACTCAAAAAAAAACTCAATTCAAATTATGTGTAAAATACTCAATAAAATAAGTAGAGTAGTTTGCACAAACATCTCAAGGAAGAGTAAATACCGAAAGACTCCTCAACTTTATTAATCTATGAAGCCTCTATTAATGTAGATGGATCTCAGACAAGACCCATGACATATCAAGACAACTGACTAGAAAATAAATTTGAAGTCCCCCAGAATGCAAGGAGGCTCACCCAGGCTATCTGAAGTGCAAACTGATCTCAAGGAAATGTATTTTGATGATCCTGAACAACTGTATCTGCATTATAATAAGATACAAGTGGAACGACATCACTACATTGAATGTCCGAGTATGTGATATGGATGACTAAAAAAATAACTGAACTAAAGGACTGAAAGCAACTCAACTTAATTAATACATAAACATGAAGTAAAAACCGTTTAAGCTTTACAATAAGATATGCAACAAAAGCAATACGAAAATCATATACTTTACTTTGTGGGGATTTTCTATAACTGAAAACCATTACTATGAGCCTAGCAATGATACAATGTTTCACCCAAGTTATAAGGGTCATTCTATACCTTGTCGGGGTATAGGATGCTTTTGTAACTATTGATCCATCTAAAATGCCTTCTAAGATGTAGTGAGGATTCGCATGAAGAATCAGTGATATCCTATCCTACACCGGCTACGTATTTTTATGAGATTTTTGAGTTACAGTAGACTCTTACCGAATTTGTGATTGATACTACTCTCAAAATAATCAATATCGATTATGATCAATTCACCCTTTACAAAGAAATGGACTATTACTTTACTTTACTTATCACTTTAATTTGCACAATTACCCTTCACAAAGAAAGGGAATATTACTTTACTGAAGTACTTTTCAAACATCAATCATACTCTTTCTTTTTCTCAACCATCAAATAGTATATATAAAACCATTTGATTCTTCCAAAAAGACTTTGTTCAAAACTTGCATTTAAAACGTATACTTATGGACTTATCTTTCATGCCAAAGATCAATATATAAAAACTGAGTAGTTTTATACTTTTACGAAAATAGTGCTATTTTTCAATATAAAAATGATACATTTGTAACCCTTTAAGTTCCCTTAAAATCTTTTTCAAAATCATGCTTTTAAACTTTTCTCTTTAACCAACTTTGGTTTCCAAAATCAATGTAAGGAAAATAACACCCTCAAAATACTTTTAGTAAAACTCAATATATATATATACATATATATATATATATATATATATATATATATATAGAGAGAGAGAGAGAGAGAGAG
>JAJOOR010035937.1:0-10444 GCA_036250505.1 Solanum acaule | reverse complement strand
CCCCCCCCCCCCCCCCACCCTCTTTAATTACTTGTTTGTGGAAGTAATTTAACTGAACAAATATAATTGTTGGTTAAAGTTAAGTCTAGACCATTTTCCTCGTGGGATCGATCCCAACCTACAAGTTGGGTTCTTTACTTGATAATGATCGCTTATGCTTTTTTAGGGAGGTGTAATTTGAACGTATCAAATTTTGGCGCCGCTGCCGGGGAAATTCACGTTTAGATTAATTTTAACTACATTATTGAACTTTGGTAAAATATTTCCTAATTTTACTTTTTCTTTTTCTTTTTGTCTCTCCCAGGTTCTGACTCCAGTGTATGCCAAGTACATGGAGACAAGGTGAACCACTTACTCCTTACGATCCAGAGTTGAGCCGAACTTTGCGAAGAATGAACAATCAAGGAGTTCAAGTTAATCCTATCGGAGGTAACCTAGATGATGAAGTTGAGTTGCAACCTCCGATGGTATTTGGTGGAGACAACCAAGTTCTAGCTGAAAATCAATTGGGAGATGCAGTGAGGGTGCATGGCCCACCAGGCCCACGACTGCATAACAACTTTAGGGGCAACGTAAACATTGCTGACTCAAATGGAGCTCTTGTCCTAGCCCCTTTGCCTCTGGGGCACTCATTTATAGTGACCAGTAGCTTGATGCAGATACTTACATCGAGGGGCTGGTTCTCAGGGTCGCCATAAGAGGACCCACATGCTTACATAGCCAAGCTAAGGGTGGTTTGCAAAAGCTGTGTAGGTCGACTAGACTTGGATATGGATGTTATCGAATTGCGAGTATTCCCTCTATCACTGACAGGCGATGCTGCTGTATGGTTCACTGTGCTCCCTTATAACTCAATCTATACATGGGACCAACTGAAGGATGTGTTCTTAGCAAGATATTATCCAGTGTCCAAGAAGCTCAATCACAAAGATAAGGTCAACAATTTTGTGGCACTACCTGGAGAATCTGTGAGTAGCTCTTGGGATAGATTCACTGTGTTTGTAAGAGGTGTTTCGAATCACCGTATTGATGATGAGTGGCTGAAGGAATATTTCTATCGAGGACAGGATGACAACAATAAAGCAGTGCTTCATACTATAGCTGGAGGATCATATGGTGAGTGCACATACGCTGAGATTGCAGAAAAATTGGAGAAGATCTCTCGCAACAATAAAGCATGGAGCACTAGGAGATCGGATACCGAAAGAAACACATTTGCTGTTCATACTACAAACAACCAGTCTGCAGATGAGATTCGTGAGAAAATGGCTCAGATGAGGACCGAGTTAGGGTTGGTAGTGAAGCATGTGAGCAAAAGTGCGGAAAAGATAAATGATGTGAATTGCTTGACTAGAACTCCACCACCAGTTGAAGAGTGTTATTATGAAGAGGATGCTTATGCGGTGAATGATCACACGGGGGGTTTCCGACCAAATGCCCAAGGATCCAACACGGATAATTGTCGTCAAGGTCAAGGAAACCAAGGTTAGAACTATGGCAATTACAACCGAGAGGGTCAATATGTCCGGTATGGGAACTTCAATCGCGACAACAACTACAATCAGAACAGCTATGGCAACAGAAACGATCGGGTTGGACCTTATGTCCCCCCTCAAAATTGGGAATCTGGTATTAGGGAAGCTGGAGGAAATATGGCGTGTATTGAAGATATGATGTAGAAGATGATGAGAAGGTTTGATGCAACTGATGAGAATGTGAAGGAGATGAGAACGACTTGTCTGGTATTGGTCAAAAAGTTGATGCCCATGTAGTGTCAATTAAGCATCTAGAGCAGCAGATGACTCAGTTGTCTACTACAGTGAACCCACGTTAACCTGACACTCTTCCTAGTAACACCATCCAAAATCCAAAGGGGGAAAGCAACCATTGATCTATCTATGCTGTCTGTTGTGGATGTTGAGATTAGAAAAGAAGATGATGTGGTAGAGGTTAGAGAAGAGTCTGAGAAGGCGACAGAGAAAAAAGCAGATATATCTCAGAAAGTGGTCCCCCTACCTAGACCTCCACCACCTTTTCCGCAGAGGTTAGTGAAGAAGACGAAATATGGTAAATATCGCCGGTTTATTACTATGTTGAAGCAGCTTTCCATCAACTTTCCGTTGATAGAAGCTTTAGAGCAAATGCCTGGGTATGCAAAGTTTATGAAAAATATGGTGACAAAGAAAAGGTCTGTGAGTTTTGAAGATGATGATAGATTGCAGCATTGTAGCGCTATTGCTACAAGGTCTCTTGTGCAGAAGAAGGAAGATCCTGGTGCTTTGACGATTCCATGTACTATAGGGTTATTACATTTTGCTAAGGCACTATGTGACCTTGGTGCCAGCATCAATCTCATGCCATTTTCTATTTATAAGAAGTTGGGTCTAGGGGATCCAAAGCCTACTACGATGTGGTTACTTATGGCCGATCGAACCATGAAAAGGCCCATTGGTGTACTCCATGATGTGCTAGTGAAAGTGGAGTCGTTCATCTTTCCAACGGATTTTGTGATTCTTGATTGTGAGGTGATTTTAAGGTTCCCATTATCCTTGGAAAACCATTCCTTACCACAGGGAGTGCATTGGTTGATATGGATAAGGGGCAGATGAAGTTCAGACTAAACAATGAAGAAACAACTTTGGATAGTTGTAGGTCCATGAAACAGAGTAGTGAGCTCCAAACGGTATCTGCGATAACTTACAGAGTTGAAAGTGGAACAGAAGTGCAAATTGAAGAGCGACTTGGTGTTGAGGCACTAGCAACAGTGATGATGAACTTTGATAGTGATGGAATTAAAGAGTATGATGAGTTGGTAGCTGCACTCGATAGGTGCGAATATAAGTCAAAGCCAGAGAAGTATGAGTTAGACATGAAGAATGACGAGTCTCCACCCGCAAGACCATCTATTGTGGAGGCACCAAAATTAGAGCTTAAGGCTCTACCACTGCATTTGAGGTATGTATTCTTGGGTAGAGATAATACTTTTCCGGTCATCATTGCGGCAGATTTAAATGCGAGACAAGTAGAGTGCTTAGTGACTATTTTAAAGAGGTTCAAGCGAGCTATTGGGTGGACTATTGTGGATATTATTGGGATTCCTCCCGGTATTTGTTCCCACAAAATCCAACTCATGCTAGATCACAAACCGAGTATTGAGCACTAAAGAAGATTAAACCCGCCTATGCAAGAGGTAGTTAAAAGGAGATTATCTAGTGGTTGGATGCTGAAGTTATCTATCCCATTGCAGATAGTAGTTGGGTATGTCTTGTTCAATGTGTGCTCAAGAAAGGCGAGATTACTGTGGTTCCTAATGAGAGAAACAAGCTTGTTCCGATGCGGCCCGTGTCTGGATGGAGAGTCTGCATTGACTACCGGAAGCTAAATGCTTGGACAAAAAAAGACCATTTCCCTATGCCATTCAAGGATCAGTTGTTGGATAGACTTGCTGGTAAGGGTTGGTATTGTTTTCTTGATGGTTATTCGGGATACAATCAAATTTCTATAGCTCTGGAGGACCAAGAGAAGACCACCTTCACTTGCCCTTATAGGAACTTCGCCTTCAAATGGATGCCCTTTGGGTTGTGTAATGCTCCAACGACCTTCCAACGTTGTATGATGTCGATATTTTCTGATATGGTGGAGGACACTATTGAAGTGTTCATGGATGATTTATCTGTGGTAGGTGACTCTTTTGATCGATGTTTGGATCATCTGGCTGAGGTGCTTAAAAGGTGCGAAGACTGCGATTTGGTGCTAAACTGGGAGAAGTGCCACTTTATGGTGAAAGAAGGGATAGTTCTGGGTCATCGGATTTCTGAGAAGGACATTGAGGTAGATAAAGCGAAAGTTGAGGTGATAGAAAAACTTCCTCCACCTATCTCTGTAAAAGGTGTTAGGAGTTTTCTTGGGCATGCCGGTTTTTATAGGAGGTTCATCAAAGATTTCTCCAAAATTGCACATCCTTTGTGCAAACTGCTCGAAAAGGAGTATAAGTTTGATTTTGATAAAGCTTGTCTAAGAGCATTTGGAGAGTTGAAGGAGAAGCTAGTTACTGCACCTATCATTATTACACCAGATTGGGGACAACCGTTTGAGGTAATGTGCGATGCGAGTGGAGTGGCACTTGGTGTAGTGTTGGGACAGAGGCGAGAGAAAATTCTCCATCCTATTTACTATGCTAGCAAAGCTCTAAATGTGGCCCAGAAGAATTATACTGTGACTGAACAAGAACTTCTTGCAGTGGTTTTCGCATTCAAAAAATTTCGAGCCTACTTGCTTGGTACTAAGGTCATAGTGCATACTGACCATTCTGCATTAAGGTATTTGATGGCAAAGAAGGATGCAAAACCGAGGCTGATTAGATGGGTATTGTTGCTGCAAGAATTTGATTTTGTGGTAAAAGATAGAAAGGGGATCGAAAATCAAGTTGCCAATCACTTGTACAGATTAGAGGAAGAGGCTATGCTTAAGCTTGGTGATAGGGCTGAAATTAATGATACTTTCCCAGATGAACAGGTATTGGCTGCTTCTCATGATCTGATTCATTGGTTCGCAGACTTTGCTAATTATTTGGCAAGCGATTTGGTGCCCCCATACTTGTCTTTTCACCAAAGGAAAAAGTTTATGCATGATGTGAAGAAATTCTTTTGGGATGAGCCTTACTTGTATCGTAGTTGTGCTGATGGGATTATTCATCGCTGTGTGCCTGAGGTTGAGATGTTGAGTGTACTTAAAGCATGCCATTCATCGCCTGTTGGTGGCCATCATAGTGGTATTCGGATTGCGCATAAAATTTTGCAGTGTGGGTACTACTGGCCTACCATCCACCAAGATGCTCATGATTTCGCCAAATCTTGTGATCGTTGCCAAAGAGAAGGAGGGATTTCAAAGAGGCAAGAGCTTCTTATGAATCTTATATTAGTGATAGAATTGTTTGATGTATGAGCATTGATTTTATGGGTTCATTTGTGAGTTCACATGGGATGAAGTATATTCTTGTTGCGGTTGATTATGTATCGAAATGGGTGGAAGCAGTTGCACTCCCTAACAATGAAGGTAAAAGTGTCACCGCATTCTTGAAATAGAATACCTTCTCCAGATTTGGTACACTGAGGGGGATTATCAGTGATGGAGGTTCCCACTTTTGTAATAAGTTGTTCAAGGCACTACTTGAGAAGTATGGTGTCCGCCACAAGGTAGCTACTCCTTACCATCCACAGACTAGCGGGCAAGTTGAAGTGTCCAACAAAGAGGTCAAACAGATTTTGGCGAAGACTGTGAATGCCAATAAAATAGATTGGTCAAGAAAGCTTGATGATGCTCTATGGGCCTATCACACTGCATACAAGACCCCCATAAGTATGTCTCCTTACCAACTTGTATATGGGAAGTCTTGCCATTTACCGGTAGAGCTAGAGCATAAGGCTTTGTGGGCTATGAAGAAGCTAAATTTGGATTAGGGGGCCGCATCTAATCAAAGAATGAATGACTTAAATATGCTAGATGAGTTTCGCCTAAAAGCTTATGAAAGTTCAGCCTTGTACAAGGAGAAGATGAAGAGGTATCATGATCAAAGAATTGAAAAGCGAGAATTTGTTGTGGGTGATCTTGTGCTTCTATTCAACTCTAGGCTGCACTTGTTTCCGGGTAAACTCAAATCCAAATGGACCGGGCCATTTTTGCTCATAAAAGTGCTTCCCCATGGAGCGGTTGAGCTTGAGAACAGTGAAGGAAGAAGGTTCATGGTTAACGGGCAAAGGATTAAGAACTATCTAGGAAATGCAAAAAGTGTGCAAAAAATTGTTGAGGCCTATCATCTTGATGAAATCTGAGTAATCAAGAGACCTGCTTCGTGCGCGATGTTAAATCAAGCACTACTTGGGAGGCAACCCAAGATGTAAAATCTAGCCAACAATAGGTTTTTGTTTTCCGTTTAGTAATTTTCTTTGTTTAGTTGCTTCTCTGTACTCATTTAGATACTTGTTTTACTTTTGTTTTCGTGTTGGCTAGATATAGCATAGGGTCCGTGTCTAAAAAGTATCCAGAAAATGTAAAAAGAACATGCTAATGGTTGCTACATATGCAGGGGCGAAAAACAAAATCTGCAGAAAAAAAGGTCTGGTGCAGCGGTCTACGGACCCCATTGACGATCCGTGGTTTAGTCCACGGATCGTCAATAGTGTTCGTAGATCCCAGGTAAGGTTTCTGAATCTTTAAGTGCAAGTTTGATCTACGGTCCCCATCTACGGACCGTAGATCGATCCACGGAGCATAGATGGTGTCTCATGGATCCAAACCCTAATTTTATCTGACCCGACTCGGACCCCCATATTTAAAATTCCCCTCATTTGAAATCATTTCCACTTCCCTCCATTCACTCTACAATCGTTTCAAACACTTCAACTCCCCTAAAATCACTCCATAACTCCCCCATAAAATCATCCTTTGCATTCCCCCATAATTTCCACGATTCCTTTCCATTCTGAATACTACTCATTCCATATTCCACAAAAAAGGTCCGGTGTGTGGGTTAGTAACGAAGAGGTGATATTTGGTCTTGCAAGCATCTGTCATCACACAATCACCCCATTCCTGTCGCTGTAAGGTAATAGACTTTCTCCTCACTTTGAATTTCGATTCATTGATAGAATATAGAAAGTCAGGGATTGGGTCTTGACCTTGGGTAATTGTTAGATGAAATTGCATGCTAAAATTGGAAGTTACAATACCCTTGGAATGATAGATAGTGATTGTGTTTCTTTGTTGTATGTGATTATAGGTCTAAATGTAAGTTTCGACTTAGGGTTCCAGAGTTTGTCTTACATACTTGTTAAAATGATTAATCGGAATCCTGAGAATGATAAACTAGCATGATTAAGTGTTGAAATGCATGATTAGACTAGGATCCTGTTGAAAATGGTTAAACATATGAAATTGAAAGTAAAGTTTGTCTAAAACCTGGCACAAATCCCATCCACGTGTCCCCGTCCACGGACCGTAGATCAATCTATGGACCGTAGATAAGGTCCGTGGATGGAAGCACTTGAACAGTTCACTGAGTGTGAAACCACGGATGTGGACTACGGTCCGTAGATTGATCTACGGACCGTTCTGTACAGCCATGGTGTCCCTCTGCGACCAATATTGTTGGTCCTCTGATCTACGGAAGGGATCCACAGACCGTAGATCAGTCTACGGACCGTAGATGAGCACTGTAGCCACTGTCTGAAATTTTTGTTAGTCTTTGTTGGTGTTCGTTTTTAGTTCTAAAATTATTTTGAGTATGTTGTTAGTTAGTCTTGATACTAATAACTCTTCCACAGGTTCGATGGCACCCAATAAGCTAGTCACCTACAGAAAAATAGGCAAGTCAAAATTTGTCTCCCCTAGCTTCAGGTTAATTGACGAAGATAATGATGTGGAGACAGATCCGGTATACATTCCTCCCAACACAAGGACCTCTCCCACCGCACCTCGAGTCACCAGAGGCACCCCCAGAAGGTGATTCCTGACGTAGTCACTGTCTCCTAGTCTGATGAGGAGCACACACTGATCGGGTCTCTAACTGGGGCTGCTTCCAGTTCAGAGAATGGGTCTTCGTCTGACTCTGAGTCGATCCATGCTTCAGGGTCCGAGTTTGCCCATACTTCGGGGTCCGAATCTTCATAGGCTTTAGGGTCCATTGCTAAATCAGCCAAAGGTTCCGGCGATAATGAACAAGCAACCTCGTCTGATGAGGCCACTAGCTCAGAATCATTACCAACACCATGAAATGATGACCCTACTCCAGTGGCCGGTGAGCCAAATAGATGGTGTGTTGAGGGCCAATGGCAAATTTATCGGGATGCCAAGATGAAGAATGGCAAAGAAAAGATGGCCCGACTCATTACAGAGGAGCGCAGAGTCCTCACGGGGAGCTTGCACACTGTCCCCGACATCCACCAACTTTTTAAACTTCACAAATGAGACTGCATGGATTGAGACCTTGGGACCTATAGAGAGGAGATTGTGAGGGATTTCTATGCCTCCTATGCTTCCACTCACCGAGGTTCGATTGACAAGAGGGCCAAGCCCACATCCCAGGACCCTATCACTTCTACTATGGTCTGAGGTTTTCTAGTATATATGTCACATGCCACCATCAGCCGATTCCTTTATGGTCCTGGTCCGGATCACACTTAGTCCCTTAACACGGCCGAATTAGATTACAGATGGGATGTTGTGAGGAGTGGAGCCTTCACACGTAATGCCGAGCAGAAGGAGGCTGTCTTACTGTGGTTGGCTAGGCACATAGCTGTAGATGGAGAGCGTGTAGAGTGGGATAGTTCACCACGTTTGGGTATTCAGAAGGCCACCTTGACTTTGGTGGCCAAGTTTTTTTGGTTGCTGGTGCGGAATAGGGTGTCGCCTACAAAATCTGACAACCAACTCACATGGGATAGAGCCATCATGGTTGCAGCATTAGTAGTAGGATTGGAGATCAACTTTTCCTGCATGCTGCTGGCAGTGATTCACGAGAGGGCGTTCAAGACCTCCATTACTTACCCCTTTCCATGTTTGATTTTCCAATTATGCAGGGACTCTAGAGTGCCACTCTGGCATTGTGATAGGTTGATCCACCCTACGGGGACCTTAGATATTGGCCTGATCCGGGACGAGGCAAATATTGCTGCTCCTCGCAGAGGGCCACGAATCGATGTGCCATTGGGTACTGATTTAGTAGATGCTGTAGAGCAGATGCATGGTGATGAACCTGTCCCTCCAGCCCACATTGATGATGCCCCCGCCTCCTTTTCTCAGGCCGCTAGTCAGGCCCTCAACTCATCTAGGGCCACCTCGCCTTTGGGAGCCAATGTTATACCACTGGCTCGAGTCTAGAAGTTAGAGGCCTAAATGGCCACCTTGCTGCATCATATTAAGCCCTGGATGTGGAAGTTGATTGCTGAGTCCGAAGAGCGAGTAGAATCAAGGATGGATGAAAAAGTGGACCAAAAGGTCCAAGCAGTTCATAAGTGGCTTGATGCCTTCGAGTTGAGAGTTTTAGAGAGGCCAACTCCTACTACTGATATATCCTCTTTTCGGACCGAGCTAGCTAGTCTCTGGGCCGATGTTGACACTATCCTATCTACAACAGCTGTTGAGCCACAGGCTGCACCCTCTGCGTTAGGCGATGGTACAGTCCTGGGTGCACTATTCTGTGGAGATGATGCGGATGCGCAACCCGAGCTTGTACGTGCCCGCGATAAGAGGCACCGATCTAGTCACAAAATTGAGCTCACAGAGGAGGAAAAGGCTAGAAAAAGGTAGCGCAGGCAGGAGAAGAATGCACGAAAAACCTCCATAATAGATGAGCAGCTGAGGCAGCAGAGGGCCTGTGAGATGGTTGCTGGGGCGTCGAGTTCTATGCCCGTGTCTGAGGTTCTGCCTACTGTGGCGATTGATGTGAGCACCAC
Source organism: Solanum acaule (assembly GCA_036250505.1). Lineage (NCBI taxonomy): Eukaryota > Viridiplantae > Streptophyta > Magnoliopsida > Solanales > Solanaceae > Solanum > Solanum acaule. Next base: position 992 of record JAJOOR010035937.1, on the reverse strand, counting down.
TGATGGTGCAATTAGAGTCACAGATAGCACTACTGATGGTGTTGTCCTTGTTGATGCAGACACTACTGAGGGTGACCCGACGATTGATTTAGCGGGCTCCGAGAAACCGGACCCACCCGCTTGTTGATGGTTCATCGGCGCTATGCGCCTCACGTTTACTTCACCTTAATCCATTACTGTTTACTATTTTTCTTTGAATTGGGGACAATTGCACCATTTTTTTTTGGGTGGGGTAAATGGATTGTGAGTGATAGGGTGAAATCTGAGTAACCCAACTTATAATCCTCTCTTGGGGTTTTCTTGCCTGTGTTCTTTTTTCCCAAGAGACTGTTTAATTTTTGTTGAACCGGCATGTGTTAGGATCGTATGTGTAGAAGCATGAAAATGAATGAAGCATGATGGCTTATGAAAAATGATACCCGTCCAAATTTTATGTTCTAGAATTTGTAGGCTAAGATAAGTTGAATGTGTTGAATCTGAGTATGACATGATAATGAATCAACTTGATGGCATGACTTAAGCTAAAACTTGAACTGGGTAATCTGATAATCTGATAATGAAACTATGTGCCAAGACTGTGTGAGAATAGTTGATTGTTCAAACAGTTTTTATGCAAATCTAGAACTTGCCCGGTTAGTCCTACTAAGACAATCTACTCTAGAGGCTAGGAAGCGATCATAGGCCCTTATCTGGTAAGTCCGCAAATTGCATAAAAGAAGAATTCTACCAAATGAAATAAATGCTTCCTTTGATCCAAATGCTTTGAGCCTAAATTAGACCATTTCTTTCTAAACCCCTAACTCACCTTCCCATAATCTACTATGTTGGCCCCAGTCCTTCCTTGGACATGTGCACCTCGACTTAGGCCAAAAGCCTAAGTTGAGGGTGGCTAATGTAAAAGGTAACCTCAATCTTGGCCCTGATCCGACATCGGGTATTGTGTACCTCAACCAATGGAAAACCCATAAGTTGAGGGTGGCTATGAAAGAGGA
>JAJOOR010035936.1:0-10050 GCA_036250505.1 Solanum acaule | reverse complement strand
ATTTGGTTCACAACTTCTGTGCCCGAGAGGAGTTTTGGAATGATATGTAACATACACAATTTCTGTGATGGCTTTAGAAGAAGAATGAGGGAGATGCCAAGGTTCACGAAAAGTGGAGGGAGATTATGATTTTTGTTCAAGAGGGATGGATTTCAAATAATTTCCACGGTTTTAGAGAAGAGGAAAGACTTTCTTACCTCAAATATGCTTCTTCACTTGTATTTTCACGTAGTAATTAATGGTAAGGGACTTCACCACTTTAAGAAAATTAAAGTGATAAATGGAGGAAGAACAAAGAGGAAGTGAAAAAATGGTTGGTAAAGTAAGAGAATATTGAGTTTGTTTGGTTCTTTGAGGACTGAGGAGAGAGTGGAAGAGAATGTTTCTTCTTTTCTTCAACTTCAAATAAATTTGCATCCAAGGAAGCAAAATTACTTTTTTCGCTCTCTCTATATATATAGTTTTAAAAGCATAATAGATGATGATCCACTTCTTCCTCCTTTCTCATGTTCCCAAACACAGTACCAATAAGGGCTACAACAACAAACCCAATGCAATATCTCAAAGTGGGATCTGGGGAGGGTAGAGTGTATGCAGACCTTACCACTACCTCTCCGAGGTATAGTGGCTGTTTCCAAAAAATACCAATAAGGGCTGAGAGGAAGAAAAGTTGAGCCCTTTAGTTATACATAGAGCTCCTTTAGGCTTACAATACAATTAACTGCTAAATCTGTATAGGCAATATTTTAGCTTAGTACATTCTATCTGATTATTACTAACCATGTGAAGTTTATCAAGATTGATATCTGTATAACCATAATCTCAAAAATCTGAGCTCAAACACTTCATTAAAATATGTATTGGCTCATGCATATAACATTAATGTCATTTTAACGAAGCACAGAAGGCATGATATTTATTTTGTGAAAAATACTATTAACTGATACATACCAAGACTGACTCTCAGGCACGAATACCAAGATATGTCAAACCATTTTAGAACCATCCTTTCCCTCCGGTTATCCTTACGGTCACCGGAGATAATCACTGTTTTATTTCTTTTCTCAAACCTTCTCTAGAAATGGAAGTTTGTGTCTATTTTGCAGTTGGCTTTAAGTCTTTTGATATCAACCGAATCACAGGGACATCAGGGGAGTGGTATGAATGGGCAGAAAGGATATCACTAGAACTTCCTTCAGCAAGAGATCGATGATCTGGATCATGCAAGTACTGAGGGAGGCATCTAGGATGAAAGAGAATGTGGTCAAAAGGTGGAAGAAGACAGAATCTTTCTGAGATCTTCTGTGCTAGAAATTTTAACAAATTTGGGAGATATATCAGTTTAATAAATGTGAGGGGAAGCAGAAGGTCAGTCATAATCATCCTAGAACTTACTATTAACTCCGGCTGGGAGTTCATAGCAGAGAAGGTGGGTAGATTCTTACTTACCCAGAAGATGGAGGAGAACAGAATTGAGCAGAGACTAGTGGATGACAAAATTCCCTACGCAGAAGCACTCAGAAGTGGCAAATGGATAAATAGGAGTGGCAGTGAAGTTAATGTGGAACCAACATTAATGGTGGAGGGTCCCATTCATATTGATGACAACGTCAGCACAATAAGTGAAGTATTGAAAAGGAGTTTGGTGGGTTTCTTTGAAGTGAGGGATGAGAACTACCCTACGTTGTCAGAAATTAGAAGATGGACAAGCAGCATCTGGAAAATCAATCATGGTTTAAACATTTACGAAATGGGGAAAGGAAGATTCCTCTTCGAATTCGCGAGCAGGAACACAACAGAACATGTGATAACTGGAGACTGGACTCGAAATGAGACTTTTCTCCGGCTAGAATGGTGGAGTCCGGCATCAGGCACAGTGGGAGAGGGAGATAGACCCTCCACAACCTGGACTAGGGTGGTGGGTCTTCCTCTACACCTCTGGTCGGAAAAAGATTTTAGGACCATCGGAAACCTTTGTGGTGGTTGGATCGAAACAGAGGAAGAGACAAAGCTTCGTAACCATCTCAAATGGGCAATAATTCGTGTGCAAGGAGATGGTTCGAAAATCCCTAAAGAGGTGTCCATCAAAAGTGCCGGCATGATTTTTGTCTTACAGTTGTGGACTGAAACTCCGGCGAGGCTTTACACTGGAGAAGACAAAGGACCCAATCCTTCGGTCCAGCAGATTTCAACTCTTTGCCCCAAGGATAATAAGGGGAAACCTGCAGCTGACAGTCTGAAGTCACATGCTTCTTTGGTCCAGCAGGTTCCAGTTCTTTACCCTAAGGAAAATAAAGGAAAACCTGCAATTGACAGACTGTGAAGTCACATACTTCTGATTTCGCCAGTACAAGTGGATTTAAAAATTACTCAAATACACAGGTGGGCCGGGTTCTGTTTGCAAATGAGACTGGGCCAATTTCTTCTGAAAATAAAAGCCCATTTTCAATTAAAGAAAATTCCAATGAAAAGCATAAGTGGGCAGGTGAGGAGCATGTGAGTCTTTTTAAAGACTTAAGCAATCTAAAACTGAAAGCTTATGATTTCCTCACGACATTCAGTTACTGGGAAAACAAAGTACAACAACTCGACACCTCTAGCACGCCAGAGGAGATCAGAATGGGAATTTCAAACATGCAAACGGAGGCAGTAGTCGACCTAACTCTAGAGGTCGAAAATAAATTATCCACAGAAGAGAGAGTTGATGATACAAGGGCTTGTGAATCGCAAGAAGCTGAAAGGGACTTACAAATCCAACCGATAATCGATGTAGAGCCTGTGAATATTCAATCACCCAAGAAATAGTGGAAACAGAAGCTTCAAATTGGGTTAACTCCCATATCTTAGAGCTGAGCAACACTTACGGGGTAGCTTTTGTAGGTTTCGAGAAAGAAACACTAGCTCTTCTTATGAGAATTGATGAAAGGAAAGCTGCTTTAGATAAAAAAGGCCCAGAGAAGACAACTACAACCCCAAAAAGTAGAGGAATTGGCAAGAATGAGTTAAGAAATCTGAAATCGAACTTGAATGAAGTGGTAGAAGGGGTCAGGAACAGGGGGAGAAATTTATCTTTGACTTATAAATGAAAGTCAAATTAATCACTTGGAATGTGAGGGTCTCAATAGACACAGTAGCAGAGTACTGATCAAAAGTTTATTTCAGAAGTGGAAGGCAGACATATATTGCTTGCAAGAAACAAAAGTACATACGGGAGTAGAAGACTTAGCCAAACAGCTTTGGTCATGCAGATGGATGAAATGTGGGTATATGGAGGCAGAAGGTAGCAAAGGGGGAATCTTAATCATGTGGGATGGTAGAAACTGGAGGGGGACTCAAGTTGAGATGGGCCAACATTCCATAACCTATGAATTTGTCTCAACTCAAAACTCTTTCACCTGGTACTTAACAGGGGTGTATGCTCCAGATTCCAGAGAAGAGAAATTGGCTTGCTGGGAAGAGATATCTGCAGTTAAAGAATTATGTGGGGGACCTTGGGTGGCATGTGTTGATTTCAACACAATCAGAAGTATGGGGAAAGAAGAGGGTGCAATAGAATCACTAATGTAATGACTGATTTTACGAGTTGGATCGAAGAAATGGAACTGCATGATCCTCACATGAGTGGAGGAAAATTCACATGGTTCAGAGGAGTTAACCATCCTAGTGCGGCTAGACTCGATAGATTCTTGTTCTCTATGGAGTGGGAGGAGAGCTTTAAGAACATTAGACAAAAGCTGATGCCTAGAGCAGTGTCTGATCACAGCCCTGTCACTCTAGAATGTGGAGACTGGGAACATAAAAGATCAAACTTTAAGTTTGAAAATTGGTGGTTAAAAGTAGAGGGGTTCAAGGAATTGGTACATTCATGGTGGAATGAGTTCACTTAGAATGCTCAAACATAAGCTGAAAGATTGGAGCAAAACCAAGTTCAGGGAAATGACCAACAAAAAGAACAGTTTACTAGAAGAATTGGCAGGAATTGATCTGACAATGGAAAGCAGGGACTTGTCTGAGGAAGAAATGATGGTAAGAGCAACCATTGTAGTTGAATTGGAAAATATGGCTAAAAATGAGGAAGCAAAATGGAGACAGAAATCCAGAGTGTTGTGGTTGAAGCAGGGTGACAACAACACAAAGTTTTTCCAAAGAATGGCAACTGCTCACAGAAGATTTAACACTATTGACAGATTAGTGGTTAGAGGAGAAGAAATTGTAAAGCCGGATGAAATCAAGACTGCTATGGTTGAGTTTTATAAAACACTTTACTCAGAATCAGAAAGTTGGAGGCCAGGTTTCGACATGATAGATTGCCCAACCATTTCACAAGAGGAACAAGATTGGCTTCAAAGACCTTTTTCTGAAGAAGAGGTGCTGAATGTAATCAAGCAATGTGATGGAGTCAAAGCCCCGGGCCCAGATGGTTTGACAATGAGTTTCTTCGAAGTTTGTTGGGACACTGTGAAGTAGATCGGATCTACTGGGAACTGTTCATAACTTCCATCAGAAAGAGTTATTTGAAAAGTCTTTCAATGCCACCTTCATAGCCTTAATACCAAAGAAAGCTGGAGCTGAGGAGCTTAAGGATTTCAGACCTATCAGTCTAATAGGAAGTGTCTACAAGATACTTTCCAAGCTTATTACTGAAAAGTTGAAGTCTGTTATGGGGAAATTAGTAAATGAACATCAAATGGCATTTCTAAAAGGCAGGCAGATTATGGATGCGGCTCTCTTAGCAAATGAATTAGTGGATTCCAGAGTGACAAAAATTTCCAGGGATCTTATGCAAACTTGACCTAGAGAAGGCATATGACCATGTTAATTGGAAGTTTCTACTGAAGGTGCTAGAAGACGTGGGTTTTGGTAAAAAATGGATCAACTGGATACGTTTCTGCATCTCTACTGTAAGGTTCTCTCTGATTATAAATGGCAATAATGAAGGATTCTTTTCGTCTGAGAGGGGGTTGATGCAGGGTGATCCTATATCACCTTTTTTGTTTATCTTAGCTATGGAGGGGCTCAACCACATGATCAGGAGGGGAAGGGCAAATGGTTGGTTAAAGGGTTTCCAAGCTCAAGTGCAAGGACGTAGAGAAGATGAAAGGGGAGTCACACATCTGCTTTATGCAGATGACTCACTAATATTTTGTGAAGCTGAAGTATCTCAGATTAGACATATTAGGGCTATCCTTACTATTTTTGAAGGCATTTCTGGACTGCATGTTAATTGGCAAAAGAGTTGTCTTTACCCAGTGAATAAAGTTGATAGTATGGAGATATTAGCAAGTAATCTTGGATGCTAGGTAGCTGCCTTACCCACAAAGTACCTAGGGATGCCCCTGGGTGCAAAGAACAAAGAGATAGAGGTTTGGAGAGAAGTGCTAGAGAGATGTGACAGGAGATTGGCAAGATGGAAGAGTCAGTATTCGTCCTTAGGTGGGAGATTAACACTAGTCAAATCTGTGTTGAATTCCCTTCTTTCCTATATGATGAGCCTATTTCCTTTACTCTTTGTCACAAGAAGCAGGGGGGATTAGGTATCAAGAAACTCAACCTCCAAAACTCTTGTCTTTTGCAAAAATGGTTATGGAGGTTTTGTGCTGAAGATATGCCTTTATGGAAAAAAATCATCATTGAGAAATATGAACTTCAAAGTCACTGGATCACTAAAGACGTCCTTAGAACTTTTGGTTGTAGTGTCTGGAAGACTATTCGGAGACTTTGGCCCCAGTTTCAAAAAAATATTCAATTCAAGGTCAGTAATGGCGTGAAGATTGAGTTCTGGAATGAACTTTGGATAGGTGAAAGGAGCTTGAAATCTCTCTTTCCTGATCTGTTCCTCCTCAGTCAACAGAATAGGGCCACTATAGCTCAGATGTGGAGCATACAAGGTTGGAATTTCAACTTCAGAAGGGCACTAAATGATTAGGAGGTTCAAAGAGCTGCAAATTTTCTTATGGTGATAAATGATTTCAATGGAACTACCAATGCACCTGACAGACCTGTGTGGAAACTTCACAGCAAGGGTGCATTCACTGTGAAGTCATGCTATTGGAGGAGAAATACTGGCCCACTGCAGATTAGGAACTGGCCTTGGAAACTAATCTGGAAAGCCAAAGTCCCCTTAAAAGTTTCTTGTTTCGTGTGGTTAGTTTGCAGGAAAGCTTGTTTGACTTATGAAGTACTACAAAGAAGAGGTAGACAGATTTGCTCAAGATGTTTTATGTGTGACCAGGATGCTGAAATAAATAGCCATCTATTTCTACACTGTAAAACAGCTGCAAATCTGTGGAACATGTTCTTGTGTATACTTGGAGTGAGTTGGGTGGTTCCCAAAACTACTAAAAGTATGATGGACTGCTGGAAAGAGATTGGAAGAAGAGAGTCAGAAGAGGACTGGTGGGAATTGATCCCTGCAAGCATCTGGTGGACATTGTGGAAGGAAAGGAATGCAAGAGGCTTTGAAGACAAAAGCAACAACATTCAAAAAATCAGAATGAATTGCCTTAGTCTTCTATATTTTTGGTGTAAACAGGATATGGTGGGGGATATAGAACTCTTTGATGATTTTATAGGGAAATTGTAAAGCTCCATAGACTAGTTCTTATGGCCTTCTGTTTTTTACCCTATGGGATGTAAGTGCTCACTCTTATCATTGCTTGGATGATGGAATTTTGTGAATACACAGTTACCTGTTCCTCAAAAAAAAGAAGGCATGAGATGTACCTCCCAGGAAAGATACTTAAATGTGACTAGGGATGCCTATTCTCATCCCAAGTACAAGCATATAAATATCTCACACTTGGTATTTGAACTTCTTAAGTTGATGAATCCATAACATTATATTCATATTATGCAGCTTCTAATTTCAAAAAAACTAAATATTATGCAGCTTCTTCTCACTTCATCAGTTTACTGCTACTGCTCTACCAGATCTTCAAAATAAAATGTTTGCTTGGCCTGAATTATCTATTGTTGTAACAGGCAAGAACAATATGAAAAATCTGCTGCAGGAAGAGCAGCACGTGCACAAATGGCAGCTGCTGCCAAGCAAGCAACGAATGCGAACCAAGGAGAACCAGTTCTTAAAGTACTTTCCTTCTTTCTAATTACTGATGGTCGCCGTTTTTTCTATTATATACTTAATATTTTTAATTGTATCTACTTCTCGTATTAGTTACAATACTCAAAGTTTTAGATTCCTCTATCATTGGCCCAAATCCTTTCTTTTGAGACTGATGCTTTACATGTCAAGTTTAAATACTCAAAGATATCTGAAAATAATACTTTTGACCTTTGATCCGGTTTCAATTATCTGGATGCAGTGGCAGATGGGATGAGCATTAGCTCTCTTAGGTCAACTTCTTCCATTCATTGTAAGTATCATGACTAACCAAATTTCTAATATTCTTTTTCTCTTATTTCTTACTCCTTCCATTCCTATTTATGTGGCATTTCATTCCTTTTTAATTTGTTCCAAAAAAAATGACAACTTTCTATATTTGGAAACAATTTAACTTTAAACTTCTTACTCTCAATGACAAACTTTTACAGCCATAGAGAAGTTTATATCATGTTTAAGATCACAACTTCCAATAGTCATCATTTCTTTTTTAAACTCCATGTGCAGTAATACCGACAGATAAAATAAAACCGAGGGAGTGTTTATATATAGTCTTGTGCATTTGACGATTGAAGCATACTTTTGCATGTGTGCACTAAAAGACTTTCGTTATGTCACTTAATGAATCATTATACCGTGGTACATGTACATTAACTTTTAAAAAGTCTACCATCCAGACCTGCTAGTTCAATTTGGGATTATCAATGATGTGGATATTGAATGTAGAATCTTGAGGAGTAAGTAACATCTCAAGTGGAAATGCAATTAAGTATATTTTGACCTGCCAATATTCAATACTCCTGTTGCTGCTGGTCTTCTGTTATTGTGTGGTCATCCTTCAGATGCCTCACAGTAGTCCATCTTTAAATCAAACCAGTCACAGCCTTCCAAACCTTTTCTTCCAATGGAAGTGTTACTGTTTCCAAGTTTTGGCGAAAACATCTTAGGTATCTCGTCCTCTCTTTTCCACAACAGATGAATGAAGTGTTCGTCTTTGTATGAAAAACTACAGTGCCTTCACTGTATCTTCTTTTAATGCAATTCAAAGTAAGACTCTGTGACTGAAATACAGGGGAGACACCAAGACTTGTTTAACTTTACTGAACATCTTTCAAGTTGTTTTACGTTTGTTTATATTCCCACATTTAAAAAAGTGAGTTTTTTCACGGGGTAAGGGTTTGTTGTCAATTAGAATTATTTGCAGTGCTGCAGTACATTCTGGGACTGCTTTTATTACTGCCTATAGATAAATCATGTCTTTATAAATAGTACTTCACTTCATAAACTTTTTAAATCAGCTTTAGTTTCCATACGAGAAAGAACTGACATCTCGGATTCTTCACTTTCGGTGCTGCACTTGTGTTGACACGTCATGGTTGTGGGTGTGGGATCCTTGCCCGATCTGGTCAACTAATTTTGGGTACTCTGACCAATATCGACAGAGAAATTCCGGACAGATTCAATGAGTTCTGTAATCAAAGAAAATGGAATTTTTATGTCACTTCTTTTCCATTTATCTCCCAGGATTCTCCTCTTGATCAATATTTTTTTCCCAAGTTTTCCACGTAATATCTTATAATTTTTGTTTTATAATTCTATTTTTAGATATTTGAATTATTTTTAGCCGAATCTCTGCACCTGTATTCATACCTTGATCCATATCCCCGAAGCTTAAAATTTAGATCATGAAATATCCAACCTCTAGATAGCTTAAAACCCGTGACCTCTAGCATGTAGAGGAAGAGATCATTTTGTGATTAGTCCTGAAGCTTTAATTTTGTCTTAGTCGTAGTTTTCATTTTAATTTTCTTTTTGTTTTGGCCTTTAGGTACTGAGTTGAAGTTTGATATCCAACAGTTGTAAATATGTTGCTCTTATTTTATTTAGTGTTTTCTCCAATCTATATATTTGTAAACTGAAATGAGAATAAGGTGGAACAAATCTGACAATTTGTATTTCCACCAGTCAATATACTCTTCTCTTGTTTTAGTGTACACAAATGTAATTCAAAGGGCTTCTCAACATTCAATTTACAGAGGAAAGTAAGGCATTCGAATATCTTTTCTCGGTGAACGTGTTATGATTTAGTCTCTACTTGTAAGATAGCTTTTGTTCATAATTTTTTTAAATATTTTTTTGTGAAGTTTGACCATAGATTTTGGAGAAATATTTGAATTCTTAAAGAAATATGATTTATATCCCGTAAGTTTTAAAAAATTATTAAAAATATTTACTATCATTATATAATGAACATGTTCCGTGAAAAGTTATGATAGCAAACAAAATTAAAATAAATTTGAAGAAAAAGGAAGAAAACTATATAAAATATGTGTTTAACTGTATAAATTTTGTACAATGAAGCTAGGATTAAAAGTCTATCCAAAATTATAAATGATGGGTGTGTTTACAAGTTTGAGGTAATTTTAAATTTTTAAAAGTTTCTAAATAGTAGAATTTAACTAAATATTACTAATTTTTTCTAGTATTTGAGAATTTGAATTACTTGGTAAAAATACTTATCAAGTTTTTTCTCAAATATTTTTGGGAATATGGAAACTGTTTTAATTAATGTTTTAGAAAGGAAATATATACGTGGTCAAATGTCTGAAATAAATTTGATCTTTTTAATGATGTGCAATATTAAATCTATGAATTAAATTTATTTACAAAGAAGCAAAATAGTAATGAAGAAAAAGTAGAGAATGTCGTGAAGGATAGAGGGAGGTGTTGGCAAATTCCGGAGAATGAAAGAAAGAGAAAAGGGAGAAAGACTAAGGGTGCGTTTGGTACGAAGGAAAATGCTTTTATAGAAAATGTTCTTGGAAAACAAGTAGATTGAAAATAAAAATTTAAAATTGAAAATATTTTTTAAAAACAAACTTAAATTTTTTTTGGAGGGGGTGGGAGCTGATAGGGGGGGGGGGGGTTCA
>JAJOOR010035933.1:0-10273 GCA_036250505.1 Solanum acaule | reverse complement strand
CTAGTTCAAATGACTAGTTTCCGGACGTCACGGTCATTTCTCATCACTTCATCAAGTTCCCAACTCCAAACTCACATGTGAGGCTCTAGTTTCACTAGTTCGTTTTTAGGGTCGTTACAATGACAACAAAACTTCTCCATTCTACTGTCCTTAATTACTTGTCTTCATCTGACTTTAGCTATTAAATATTTTTATCTCACCATAAATTTTACTTAAAAGGAAAATTTTAAAAAATAAAATATATCTGGCACATGAGTATAATAAATATGAGAATAAAAAAAATTGCTAAAACTTGGGACAAAGTAGAATTGTAATTGCAGTAAAAATACTTAATGCAAGCATTAAGTTGTTCATTATAGTGATATCAACAAATTAAGACTAACTAAAGTCTAGCAATCTTTGATTGTTAATTTGTATTGTGCATACACACATACATTGATGTTGTATAGCACTTGGTGCCGGAGGTTGGTGTCAAGTATCAATTATTAATATGTTGGAGTAAATGAGAAGGCACCTGATGAAATCTACTATAAATTAGTCAAGTATCAATTATCCATGTTGTTGCACAATGCCTGGCTTATGCAAACTTTCATCATAGCAGTCCAAAACAAATGCATCATCATTCTCTCTGTATCGTGGAACACAAAAGGCTTCAATTTCAAAAACTTAGTCAGCATCGTATGTTCCGTTCAAGTCATCATAGGTTCCAGTAACGAATAGAAGAACACATCAATACATAAATCCCCATTCATCTTAGGGTCCATAGTAGAAATAGGATGGGTACCTGATGCTTGAGCAGTCGCACAGTATGAATGGCTACAGTTCCTACCAATCAACTTAGAAAAGTTGTCACGACCCGAGCCTACACTCTGGACGTGACCGACACTCGAGAACCATTTCTGGTCCCCAAGCAAACCCTCATCCTGGCTAACTACGAGCGGAAAACTAACTCAAGCATACAAAGCTTAAAACTTCATAAATTCATAGAATTTAGATACAAAGCCAAAATAGAATATTCAACTAGCCAAAATAGGCAACTCAAGTCTTTAAAACATTTAACAAAATAAATGAACAGACTTCTCAAACTCTACTGTCTATCTATGAAGCATCTAAATGACAAGGATGGAAGTCGGGACAAGACCCACGACATCCTGACAAAATTGAAAAGTAAATGGAATCCTCCGGAAGCAAGGAGGCTCACCATAGCTAACTCGAACTGCAAGCGGTATCAACAAAGCTTTTATTGATGACCCTGAATACCTGTATTTGCATCATAAGACGATGCAGGCCAAATGACATCAGTACATGGAATGTACGAGCATGTAAGGGGAGTTCTAAAGCATAAACATAAGCTTGAACTGATGGAAAAGAAACAAACTTACCTCTTCTCAACTCAACTCAAAGAAACACAATTCAACTCAACTCAGAGAAAATAAGGCTCAACTCAATAACAGGATAATCAACTCAGTGAAACATAGTTCAACTCAACTCAACAATAAGATACTTAACTCTGGATACTCAACTTTGGATAAACCAACAATAAAAAATGCAATATATGAAAAGCTTTTAAAATAGTAGATAGCAACTCAGTGTATTGAAAAATACAATAATAACTCAGTTTGTATATAAAAATACAATATAACACTGTGGGAGATTCTCTAACCGACAACCTTCACTATGAGCTATGTGATGATACAACGTCAAGCCTACGTTGCCAGAACTGTCCTATACTTTGCCAGGGTATAAAACCTACTACTAAGTGGATCCACTAGTCTATGCTAAAAAACAATAAGGAATCATCTAAAAAATATGACCATTTATACCCACGTTGGCTACATGGTTTATGGGGGGATGTGAGTTGTATGAACTCTCCCCCATATCGGTGCTCAGTACTACTCGCAAAATATACTAGCTAATATGTTTTTTTTTAAAATGTAACTCTTTCTGTGTTTTGAGATTATTACTCAAAAATCTTTCTCTTAAAAAAGATGGTACTCAAACTGCTCAAAACTCTTTGGAAATTTCAATTTCCTCTCATCTTAAATGTAAAAACATTTACTCTTGAGAATACTTAGTTCCCATATATCATTTTAAAGAAAATGAACTCAGCTCTACTCTTCATCACCTCAGTGCTCAAGTTTATAAAACAAGTTTTAAAATAATTTGTAAAAAAACTTCTAAACATTGGGTTCATGCCTAATTATGGATGTGAACGACTCGATTTAAGGTTTTCAATAACCATGCATAAAACTCAATACTTGGAACTCAACAACTCCAGAACTCAAGGAGTCAATGATACTACTCATCTCAAGAATGCTCGACTCGGAGGGTTCATGCGGAATTATGGACATGAACTACTCAACTCAAGAACTCAATGATATTCTCATCTCAAGATTGCTCTACTCATAGGGTTCATGTGGAATTATGGGCATGAACTACTCAACTCAAGGACCTTCATGGGTAACTTGTAGTAGTCCCATGATTAGAAATATAATCCTAAGATGATTAGGAACTCAATACTCAAGACTTATAACTTGAAGATACTACTCCTCTCAAAGATAATCAAATTATGGAGTTCATGCAGAATTTATGGGCATGAACAATTTGACTCAAATATCTCAATGATAATGTAGACTCATGCTCAATCAAATACACTCTCATCATTCTCATACTCACTTAATCGAGTCTTAAAATAATTTAAAAGTTATTGTAGAAGACACCTCGAAAAGACTCAAAGAGACTTTCTTAAACTTTACTCAAATCGATAGTTGATCTCGAAGGATTCACAATTTAACTCAAAGACTTTCTTGAACTCTACTCTTGACTCTTCCTTGAATTTGAATTATTAATTCAAGGATCATGACTTGATATATAGGATTTCTTGATGATTGGATATAGGTTGGATAGTAAAATTACTAAGAGAGCGAAGACATGTTTTGAAAGATCGAATACGGAACGAAAAACGGAGGCGGAAAGGACCTGACGTCCCTGGCGCAGCGGCGGCGCACCGTGCTAGCCCTCAATTGACTGAGGCTGGTCTGGGGCGCACTGCAAGGCACCAGCCCCTCAGGCGCAACAGGGGCTCGCCGCCCTAGCCATGTTCCAAACGAATTCGACGAATTTTTCTTCAATTTTTCCAGCCCTACCTCGTCTAAACTCGAATGATTTCCTCCAAACTCTTTTGAATCCTTAAACCCAACCTAATTACAGAAAATTCTACACCAAAAACACACCAAGAACAACACTCTTTCGCAATTCCCACCTCAAGAACTCAACAAGAACTTCATTATCAAAAACGAAGCACAAAACTTCAAGAACTCAACAAGATTAACAATATACTCAATCTCATGGATGAAATTTATAAAAAAAACTCATGATTGGTGTGTGGACGAACAAACTCAATACTATGGAAGCTTACATACCTCTTAGGATAAAATTCTTGGCGAAATCCCTCGAAGAATCGCAAAAATCTTGAACGCTCTTCCTTTTCTCCTCTTTTCCTCTTCTTGAACTCCTCTAAAAACCCTAAATGTATTTTAGGAATAACTAAAACTGATTCTAATCAGTTTAGACTCATAAAACCTTCTAAAAACGTTTAAATCTGATTGGGTAAGGAAAGGACCAAAATACCTCTCATATTTCCGGGTAACTTTTCTTATTTGGATAGCACAACTTCAAACGGACATATCTCCCTCATACAAGCTCGAAAATTAGCAAAATCGGCAGCGTTGGAAAGAGGATTCCATGATATTTCATTTGATATCTTATGAGTCTCTTAACTCATTATGTGCAAAAAGTTTTGGTCGTTAGAAGCTGACCTAAAACTTTAAAAGAACTTAGGAATGACTTGAATGAACTCTCTTCTAAAACCCTATGCATATTTTGATTTATGAAAACTGACCCAAATCAGATTTGTCCCCAAAATACTACTAAAATTCGTTTTAAGCTGATTGGGTAAGGAAAAGACCAAAATACCCTTCATATTTTTGGGTAACTTTCCTTAACTGGATAGCTTGACTTCAAACAGGCATATCTCCCTCATACGGCTCAAAAATTAGCAAACCCGATAGCGTTGGAAAGAGGATTCTAAGACCTTTCATTTGATATGTTATGAGCCACCTAACGCAATCTGTACTGAAAGTTATGATTGTTTGAAGTTGACCCAAAACTCATACTTAACATAACTTGCCAAAATTTCCAAATTTACTCTTTCCAAAAATTGTTTCTTTCTAATTCTAGTTTTTCTAAGGTGGGATGTTACAGTGCTACATCTAGTGACCTTAACACTTAATTTTTTTTTAAAATTTCTCGGCAAAATCCTACTCACAACGAAGGATGGTTCGAGTCTTAGCTCAAAAAATTTATGGGGTGTTACAATATCTCCCCCTTGGGATCATTCGTCCTCGAATGACGGCTGGACTGGCTATGGAACGGGGTTACTCTTATCATCTTTGCCATACCAACTAGAATTTGCCCGCATTACTATTCGGAACAAACTAAGGGCTCTCATTTAGCTATTTCTCATAGAAAAACCTTATATTCTTCTTCCTCTTCATTAATAACCTTAGACGAAATTATCACACCATCATTATCATGATAGGATCATTAACCTTCTCTTTCTAACATCACTCAATTACTAAAAAGGGCCTCTGAAAAGATACCTCCCATACTCTTTGGAACTCATTACTATCTTATTATCGAATACTTGACTTGATTTCTCATTTAGTCATCTCCCCCTTGGGTCTAAAGCTGACACTTAAAAGCTATGGACCTATTCCATCATCTCTAACTGGTCTACATCATCTTTTACTCTAAAACTCGGGAGAAACTTATCTCATGACTACCGAACTCTTCATAAGCAGGTACTAAGACCTCTTTCTAAGGTGTTTCTCTTAACCTCTTCTAATTACATACCCTCTCGGTACACCTCTTAATGCTCTTGTTACTCTTATGAGTTAGCCACACTTCACTGCCCTTATTTAAAGGTTAAGGTCTCTCACTTATACCACTCATATTTATTGCAGCTAATCACCTCAATTCCTCACCTACTATATGTCAAGTCTTCTAGATCAAATCTCAAGACTAACATCATCACCCTCATGTTGCCATCCTTTTGATAAAGATACTCTTCTCAAATTCAAGCTTAATGTTTATTACTAAACCCGAATATTAATATGATTGCTCACTTACTATACTAACTTACAACTACTGGATACAAATTCAGAAACACTCATCCACTAGGACCTTATGACAAGTAGTCAATCCTTACCTCTTAACCTCTACACTCACAATTTACCATCACATTCCACTTCACAACTTAAATACTATTTACTCACTTACTGCGCATTATCTCTCAAATAGTTCTATCATCCTCTGAATACTATGGGGATTCAAAGTTCATAAACCTAGCTTCGGTATATCACCTCATGAATATTCTACTTTCTGATTCGACACATACATTTTGTTTGCTCTAACACGATGACACATTGACATCAACTCTATTTCATCATGACTAATAACTATTCCTCTTATCACGAACTCTTCTACAACCTTACTATTCCTTACTTGACTCATAAAGGAACTCACACTTATAACTGATTGGGTGCACGATTGCAATAACATAATATGCCCCATCATTATCTCTTTCCCTTAGATTACTGAAACTCTGATACTTTTCTCTTGACTTAAGGGCACTCTTTACTACTACTGCTCATAATCTTGTAGTTCATACTATCTTTTAGGGTGAAGATATTTCCAAGCTCTAATTATACCATCATCTTAAAAGTCTCAGCTGAAACAAGACTTAGAGAAAAGAGTACAACTCGTTTTTAGCTCAAATGCACGATTCACATGAACATGAGTGCATTCCTCTGAAACTTAACATTTAACTCACTCATGGGCTTCTCTCAAGCCCCTCTGGAGTCTCATGACTTTCTCAAGATTTTTTTGCTGAGAGTAACTCATCGATAAAGGACGGACTTTGCTTTTCAACCACCCCTAGTATGAGGGGTAGTCGAATGGATATGAGAACGCACGAGTTAGAATAAATCTCTATGACAACGCTCTATTGCACGATTAAGAGTAAGAAAGATGGGAAAATTTTCCTAAATGTCTATAGTCCCTCGTTTATAGAAGTGGGCCCCTCACAACCATAAACAAGACCCTACTGACACGGCTTTATAGACACCCTAGGAAACTTGAACTCTGTGCTCTAATACCAAGTTTGTCACGACCCGAGCCTACACCCTGGACGTGGCCGGCACTCGAGAACCATTTATGGTACCCAAGCGAACCCTCATCATGGCTAATTACGAGCGGAAAACTAACTCAAGCATACAAAGTTTAAAACTTGATAAAATTCATAGAATTCATATACAAAGCTTTAACTCAAATGATTAACTCTGAATATAATAGAATATTCAACTAGACAAAATATGCAACTCAAGTCTTTAAAATCTTTAACAAAATAAATGAACATACTTCTCAAACTCCACTGTGTATCTATGAAGCCTCTAAATGACAATGATGGAAATTGGTACAAGACCCACGATATCCTAACAAAACTGAAAAGTAAATGGAATCCTCCGGAAGCAAGGAGGCTCACCATAGCTAACTCGAATTGCAAGCGGTATCAACGAAGCTTTTATTGATGATCCTGAATACCTGTATTTGCATCATAAGATGATCCATGCCAAATAACGTCAGTACATGGAATGCACGAGCATGTAAGGGGAATTTTAAAGCATAAACATAAGCTTGAACTGATGGAAAAGAAACATACTTACCTCTTCTCAACTCAACTCAAATAAACATAGTTCAACTCAACTCAGAGAAAATAGGGATCAACTCAATAACAGGATAATCAACTCAGTGAAGCATAGTTCAACTCAACTCAGAGAAATAAGGCTCAACTCAACAATAAGATACTCAACTATGGATACTCAACTCTGGATAAAACAACAATAAAAGATGTAATATATGAAAAGCTCTTAAAATAGTAGATAACAACTTAATGTATTGAAGTATACAATAATAACTCATATTGTATATAAAAATTGGGAAAATGCATAAGTACCCCCCCCCTCCCCAGCCTTTGCCTGAAATCCCAGAGACACACCTAAACTATACTAAGGTCTTATTACCCTCCCCCCCCCCCCAAACTTATTTTATAAATAATTTTCTACCCATTTTCGGCCTATGTGACTAAGTGCGTGACTTCACCTAAGTTAGGCACGTGGGTGCTATTTTTAGACAACACTGACCAATAAAAATTGGCCACGTGTTAAAATAAAGTTGAAAAAAGAAACCTCATCAACTCATATGTCTTCTTCTTTATCAGAGTGTTCTTCATCTTTTGAAAAAACAAATCTCCATAAACCCTAAAAATAAAGCATGAAGATACATTTCACTCAAAGATTGAAATCTATATTTAACAACATATCATAACCCCTACGAAATCTAAGTATAACATTAACAAAAAAACAAAATAAAATCAAGAAAAAACTAACCTTTGAACTCAACCACGATTCTTGATGACTTAGAAGAATGAAATTGACCCGCACATGCACAATTGAAATCGACCCACACATGCACGACTGAAATTGAAGATAATTGTTCTTTCTCTTGTTCCTTTTGGTAAAGTTATTCAAAAAGGAAGATGAAATTTTGGAAAGTGTAAAAGCTACTTTTTGAACTGATAGCTTGTCTTTTTAGAAAGTTAAAAAAGTGGGGCCAGCGCGTGTTGAACAATACTTTCAAGCAATCTGGTTGATAGTGCCACATAGGCTGAAAATGGGTAGAAAATTATTTATAAAATAAGTTTGGCGGGAGGGGGGGGGGGGTACTAGGACTTTAGTATAATTTAGGTCTGTCTCTGGGATTTCGGGCATAGACTTAGGGGAGGGGGTACTTATGCATTTTCCCATAAAAATACAATATAACTTTGTGGGAGATTCTCTGACCGACAACCATCCCTATGAGCTATGTGATGATACAACGTCTAGCCCACGCTGCCAGAACTGTCCTATACTTGGCGAGGGTATAGAACCTACTACTAAGTGGATCCACTAGTCTATGCTAAAAAGCAATAAGGAATCATAGTATGACCCTTTCTACCCACGTTGGCTACATGGTTTAAGGGGGTTGTGAGTTGTATGAACTCTCCCCCATATCAGTGCTCAATACTACTCCCAAAATATACTAGCTTATATGTTTTTGAAAAAAACATAACTCTTTTTGTGTTTTGAGATTATTACTTAAACATCTTTCTCTTAAAAGAGATGGTACTCAAACAAACTCTTTGGAAATTTCAGTTTCCTCTCATCTTAAATGTAAAAACATTTACTCTTGGAAATAGTTAGTTTCCATATATCATTTTAAAGAAAATGCACTCAGCTTTACTTTTCCTCAACTCAGTGCTCAAGTCTTTAAAACAAGTTTTAAAACAATTTGTTAAAAGATTTCCTAACATAGGGTTCATGCCGAATTATGGACATGAACGACTCAATTCAAGGTTTTCAATAACCATGCATAGAACTCAATACTTGGAACTCAACAACTCCAGAACTCAAGGAGTCAATGATACTACTCATCTCAAGAATGCTTGACTCGGAGGGTTCATGCGAAATTATTGGCATGAACTACTCAACTCAAGAACTCAATGACACTTCTCATCACAAGACTGCTCGACTTATGTGCAATTATGGGAATGAACTACTCAATTCAAGGAACTTCATGGGTAACCCATGATTAGGAATATAATTCCAAAATGATTAAGAACTCAATACTCAAGACTTAGAACTTGAAGATACTACTCCTCTCAAAGATAATCAAATTATGGAGTTCATACGGAATTTATGGGCATGAACAACTTGACTCAAAGATCTCAATGATAATGTAGACTCATGCTCAATCAAATACATTCTCCTCATTCTCATACTCACTTACTCGAGTCTTGAAACAATTTAATAGTTATTGTAGAAGACTCCTCGAAAAGACTCAAAGGGACTTTCTCAAACTTTACTCAAATCGATAGTTGATCTCGAAGGATTCACAATTTAACTCAAAGACCTTTTGAACTCTACTCTTGAATCTCCCTTGAATTTGAATTATGAATTATGAATTCAAGGATTATGACTTGATATATAGGATTTCTTGTTGATTGGATATAAGTTGGATAGTAAAAATCACTAAGAGAGCGAAGACATGTTTTGAAAGATCGAATACAAAACGAAGAATGGAGTCGGAAAGGACCTGATGTCCCTGACGCAGTAGCAACACACCGCTCCAGTCCTCAGTTGACTGAGGTTGGTCTGGGGCTCACTACAGGCACAGGGAGCCAACCCCTCAGGCGCAACAGGGGCGTGCCTGTCACGTCCCGAGCCTACACCCGGACGTGGCTGGCACTTAAAGACCATTGTTGGCCTCAAGCGAACCCTTGGCCTGACTTACTTACTCAGCAGAAGACTTTAAACATTACAATGATCAAATTAACTTACTCAAATAACTTAGTCAAATAGCTTAGAATGTTTAAAAGTCAACATTCAACTTGGCCAAAATGGCAACTCAAGTCTTAACATATGAAATGACAATGTAAAGACATCTGACTACTAACTGTCTATGGAGCCTCTAAAACAAAGAGGGATGTCAGGACAGGACTCCCAATCATTGTAACATTTGAAAGACTAGAAAGAAAATAAAGTGTCCCCCGGAATGCAATGAGGCTCACCAACAGACTCTGAATGCTCAAGCTGGATCAACGAGGCGTTGGATACTGATCCTGGTTACCTGCGTTTGCATCATAATACGATGCAGGCCAACTGGCATCAGTACATTAAATGTACGAGTATGCGAGTTGGAATGCTAAACATAACAAAGGCTTGAAAAGATTTTGGAAGAAACACCTACATTGGCTCTTCTCAACTCATGAATAAACTTAACTCAGAATAAAGCAATGAAACACATGCAATATATGAAAAGCTTTATAAAATAGTAAAAGCAACTTAGTTCGTCAAACAAAATGCAATAACAAACCCAACTGTACTCAGATACAAAGTGATATAGTTTAGGTGGGAGTCTCTCTAACCGACAACCACCACTATGAGCCTAAGTGGTGATACAACGTCTTTACCATCACGCTGCCAGACTGTCCTATACTTTGCCGTCATATAGAACTACTTAACTTAGTGGATCCACTAGCTTAACTTATGTGATCATCTAAAAAGTATGACCCATTAATACCCATGATGGTTACATGGTTTATGGAGACTTGAGT
>JAJOOR010035931.1:0-14337 GCA_036250505.1 Solanum acaule | reverse complement strand
ATATATATATATATATATATACTATCCTTGTATTAAAATAAGTGTTAGTGTGTCACCTTAGCAAAAATAACGTTTATTAAAAAATAATAAATATAATGTGTAGATTATTAAATTATGTCTATTTAGTAAATGTCTTTTGAAAATTGAACAATGCTAAAAATATGGAACATATATAAAGTTGGAAAAATATACTAATTTTGTTTGAATTTTTGTTTTAACACTTATTTTGAAATAACTTTTTGAAGATGAAAAAAGGCATGTTACATAAATTCTTTAATATAATTATAATTTTGAGTTAAAATTGACTTTTAATTTTGGCTATGCCATGGGTGGCCTAATGCTATGTAATTAATAATTATACACTTCCAACCTTGACTTTTCTACCAATACCTAAAATCTTATCCATACAATTTTATTTCCAAATAATAAAAAACATAAGGCACAAAATGGTTTCTTTATTGAGAGATATTTTCTTCCACCCTATTGTTTTGAGTTGGACACTTTTATCTTTTATGTTTTTTCCAAAATTTGTGGGGCTAACCACTTTAACTCACTCTCTCCCTAAGTCATCAAATCCAAACTAAATAATTCATCCTCTCAAAACCCCATTAAAAAGTTCATCTAAAATATCCAAAGACACAAGGTTTTTTTCAAAAGTATCTTAATCTCATGGCTTCAATCTCATTGAGTCATTCGTTCAACGGTAGAAAAACTGCTTCTGTTATTCAAGAATGTCACACACAACGCGTTAGTCCGCGATCATTTTCAATGTTAGTAATTTCTTGTCAAAATAGCGAACCAAGTGATCACAAAAGTGCGAAAACGGAGAAGCAAATCAACAAGGGTGTATTTCCACAACTTATATTTGGTGTGGGAAAATTTGGAAAAGGTTTGAAGGATAATTTGAGTCCTAAGCAAAAGGGTGATTGGAAGGATTTGACCTTAATGAGCTTATCATTTGCTGTGTATGTATACATTTCTCAAAAACTTGTTTGTGCTTATTGTGCTTGGACTTCCCTTGTGGGACAAACTTGGTAGGTCAATCCAGCAACGACAAATTCAGAATTTAGAATCAGTAATTTTGTTATTTATATATGTACCTATTTATATTTTTTTTAACATAGTCGTATATATTTATGATTTGAATTCGAATAAATCTATCTCATTTACTCTAGATCCGCAATTGAATCATAATGTTTCCACAATTTCAACTTCTATATGAAAGCAAAGGAAAATTAAGTTCTTGATTTTACTTTCCATCTTAATTAGTTTAATTTCTCTTTTTCCAAATGTATAGATTCTTGTACATAATAAAAATTTGTTTAAATTAATTTGTGACTTTTTTTATGATAAACGATTATAATTAATTGTCTTTTATTCACATTCTTTAATGTGTGAACATATTTTGATCAAATCTTACAAAAAAAATATGGACTATGTATATAGAAAATATACGGAAAATAGAGATACCGTGGAAAATTATATTATCAAAAACGTTCTCGATGGACTTTTTATTAAAAGAGTTTGTGGGGAATTTAAATTTCCTTCATAGTGATAAAATATTCAAAATCAAGGGGACTTATATTAAACTTGATCGAATAAGGATAACTATGTTGATAGTACTTGATAATAGAATGGACCTCGAATTTAATTCAACTCCAATAAGTATCTCATGACGTGAGAATTGTCACGGACATATATAAGAAAATAATATTGACATCCGTAAACACTCAGAACTGACGTTAAGAACATGAATGACATAACATAAAAAGAATAATTAATAAACAAAAAATAAAGATATATCATAAATATTAGTACTACTTTTTTTAAAGGTTTTTAGCATTGACCTTGATTATTGGTGGTAAATGACTTTAATTTTCCTATTAATCCAAATTCCAATTAATTGGCCCTACTCCAGTTACTCATTTGACATAGTTTTTCTAACTTTAATTTTGTGGTCCTCTCTTAGCAAAATGATTTAAACGACGGTCTACTTGGAACACACAAATATTAAAGCTCCTAATCAAACCGGAAAATATTATATTATATTAAAAATATTTTTGATTTATTTTAGATTAATAATCAATATTAATTAAAGTTAATGATTCGATAAGACAAATATGAAAATGGTGAAGTAATGAATATGAAAATGAAAATTTATATTGAAAATTATCTATATTCTTTTTTTTAAATGTGAGATAAAAAGTAGATTCAAAATTTGTGGACCTAAATATTTAAGATTTTTTTTCATTTTTAAGGAGAAAATACAAGATAATCATATTATACGTTGTAAATAGAGGTGGCAAACTTAGCCGAGAAAATTATAGTTCACTCTATCCGTTTAAGTTTGGATTGATTTTTGACCATATTGACACACTTATTTATTAAGTAGCTCAGTTTATTTCAATTCATCAAAGTTTGGACTAATATCTACATCAAAACTGAGACATAAAAAATCTTATCAAATATTTTTTTTAAAATAATATTTATTTTATTTACTACGTTATATATATTCATATTAAAGAAAAATAATTATTTTATAAGATATTAAAAAATCATTTTAAACAACAATTAAAACTTAATAAAAATTAGACAAATGGGGTTTACCTGGTGTGCATAAAGTGTTCATCCGAAGAACAGAAATGGTGGTAGAGATTGTAATGGCTGAAGGTTATAACGAAATTGAGTTATGAGTTATGACTCACATTTTAGCTCACATAACAATTGAACTACCAATAACTCTCTCATTTATCAACTCAAATTATTTCGATTGTTCAAATTTCAACCCAATTCGTCCTAATCGTAAACGAGTCGCTAAGGGGTGGTTTGGTACAAAAATGAATAACGCAGGGATTAGTAATGCAAGGATTAGTAGTGCAGGGTTTATTTTTATCAAGTGTTTGGTTCATTGTTTCCAACCTCATCTTGTGTTTGGTTTAAAACTCTTTAAAAATCTTCTTTCCAATTATACCCTTGAATTATTATGTAATTGGATAAAGATAGATAATTGCCGAAAAATATTATTTTTTTATGACCTTCTAACTAGTTATGAGAAGAACAATTTTGTTGTCATGTTTTCAATTTTCTACTTGAATTATTAGAGGATAAATAATTTCCATCATAATAAATTGATCACTCACAAAATGTCAATTTTCAATTTAAAAAGATAAATCATCTACTTTTAAAATTAAAAAGACAGTCAACAATGATAAAATTGAATAAATCATCCACATTTACACATAAAAATTGCAAGTTACAGTTTTAATGTGTATGTAATTTTTTAAATTGTTCAAACTACAAATAATTAGTGATATATTTGCCTTTTAACTAGTAATTGTTAAATAACTCACATTCAATTTTTTATTGATTTGTATTGGATATATTTAGTAACAAACAACTCTCTCTAAATAATTTGTAAGCTAATTTATTTAAATAAATTTACTAGTACAAATATAAAACATAAAATCAAGAAAATGAACAACATAATTAATATGATTTGAGGGATATTTTTGTCTTTATATAGACTTATCCCATGATATTATATCCTATGTATTACTAATACCTCCAAATGGAAGGTATTAGTAATACATCATATAATATCATGTAGGATGTATAACTAATCCATGGATTAGTTATACATAGACTCAAATTCCTACCAAACATAGTATTAAATAATATCATACATAATACATGGATTATTTCTTTTAATACGACCTACCAAACGACCCCTAAATTTAAAAATGTACTATCAAACAATAAACTTTTACATATGGTATTTGTAAAGTACAGACAACTGCATACTTTAGGTAAAAACAGAAAACAAGTGCATGCCATTTTACTGTTCTGACATTATTTCAATTTCAAATTCAAATTCGAATCCCATAAATTTTTAAAACTAGAAAAAAAAAATAACTATTCCAATTTGTAGATATGTTTGATGAAAAATTAAAAAATTTGGCCTGTAAATAATAATTTATGATTTCTTATAAGAACCTCAAATTAATATTATGTTTACGGTAGAACCTCTATAGATTTTGAATTTCTTAATTTTTACATAGGATAAAACTTCGCCGCAACAATAACATATTCAGTTTAGTTTCATAAAGTGAAGCTAGTAGAGGATAAAGTCATGTATATATTAAGCTAGCGTTTGGCCATAGATTTCAAAATATTCTTGGCAAATATTATTTGGGTGAAAATTTGGGTGAAATTTCACCATGTGGTTGGCCATAGTATTTGGGAAGCATATTTCAGCTTTTTAGAAAAATATGATTTATACCCATAAGTTTTAAAAACTATTAAAACTAACCATAAGTTTGTATTACAAGTCAATTAGATCTTTGTTGCAACAAATAACAAGTAGTGTCCATGACACTAGAGCAATGTGGTAGTTTGAAGTGAGTTCAACAAGCATCATTTCATACATCGCGAAGTAAACAAAACACATGACTTTGTTACCCTGAGCCGATTGTTCATCATTTTCATCAACAACTATATCATCACTTTCATATTCACTGAATATTTCATCACTACTTTGATGTTCACATAAAAAATTATATAATACAACGCAAACAACTACTATAGAGGGTGTTTTTGTAAAGGATAAAAGTTTGGTATAAAATTTCAATCTTTAAAAGATCCCAAATAATGAGATTTGGCCAAATACTAGAAAAAACTAGTATTTGAAAATTTGGGATATTTGCCAAATAATGACAAATTCTATGGACAAACACTATTTGCCAAATTTTTCTCCAAATATTACTTGGGAAATCTATGGCCAAACGGAGATTATACTCTACCTCAAAATTATAAAGATGTTTTTAATAGATCTTCGATTTATCTAAAACAGCCCTGAAAAAGTTATAGAAGTATCAGCAGTAACAGATAATAGCAAAAATAACATATAGTACCATACATAAATTACAATAAAATAATATAATCGGGGTATAGAAAATAATGTATATTAAAAGAATTTAAAAGACAAGAAACTACAGTACCAATACTACGGCTACTCCAAAAGCAGTACAAAGCATTCAAACAGCTACGAAATAAAATAATAACTGTAACATAATAGACAACATATGGTAACAGATTCACAAGCAAGAGACTACAAGTATACGACTATATTATGATAAATACAAGTTATCAGACTCCCACCAAGCCTAATCCACAACCTCTATCTAAGAGAATGCTCTCAATAAGTTAAAATTGTGTCACGTCATGTCTACTCAATACTTCTTTGACTTACCTCTACCTGATCTCTTCATATCAATAAGTCTGACCTCTCAGATACACATGTATCTGTGTATCTCTCTCACATATCCAAACTATGTAACTATTATTTTCCTCATCTTGTGATCAACCATAAAGATCTCAGCCCTAGCATGAGACTCATAAAAAAAAATTCACGATTATACATAATTTACATAGTTTAATTATCGAAATATATAATGAAATAATTAAAATTTATTCATATCGACAAGTAGATGAAATTAAGCATCATTAAAAAAGTGCTTATTTTTTCAAAACTCAAATTAATCGAATGAGTAAATTTGAACACATGATTTGTCTATAGGGAATAGAGGAATTATTACTTTTTCTTGCTTTTCTAAAAAATCTCAAATTTAGAATATAGTCCCAATAATGAACATGACCGACATTTTTTTTTATATATTTTCTCTTCCTATTTCTGTTTACTTTTTAAAAAAGAAAAAACTCTTGATTCTTTTTAGAGGACATTTTTGGATATATATTAATAATTGTGTTGCACAAGTAAATATTTACAGCTCATTGTTCTTATCCACTTTACTTCTTATATATTTCTATTCCCAAATTGTTTATTACTATTTTTATAATATGGGCTTTGGCATTTATATCTTGGCCCCAACAGCTTTATCAAAATTGTAGATTCAACATATGATAAACTGATAATTTTAGTCGGCGTTTGACGATATTTTGTTGTGAAATTTTAAAAATTATAATTTTTTATTATAAAATAAAAAATTATTTAAAAATAAAAGTTATATCCAGTCATGAATACAAATAATAGTTGTTGATTTTTTGTGAGTAATTTAGATTGAACTAAAAGAGATTTATGATCGAACGTTTTCTTGTAATTCTAAATTTTTACTTTTGTCAATGAGAATTTTGCTTTTAAACATTATAATCGCCATCTCTATAAAAAAAAATTAATACAGATAACAAAAAATGAATGCTACAGTACGGTAATATTATTAAGTCGATATGATTGTAAATGCAATTTATTTTTGAAGAATTAATAGTCAAATCAAATAAAATTCAATTCAATCAAATATTGTCATTGCCCACAAGAAAGACTACAACGTAAACAAAAAGAACAAATACTACTTGCCAAAATACTTTTTCTCTTAAAAAAGATACTTTTTATTTTAATTTATGCGACACATTTTAACTTTTAACATTTAAATAAGTTTATCGCTGATCATAAATTTTTTATAGATATTTTGAATTATCAATTATTGTGACTTATAGTACTTTTTACCTAATTTATAAATATATAAATTTTATTTCAAAAAAATTGAAGATTTCATACCTAAATTTTCGATCCAATTTAAATCTTAAAAAACAAAAAATATCGCACAAATGGAATACAGAACGATTTGGCTACTAGACAAGTTGCTTTTGCACTTTGTAAAAACAGAACAAATATTCCACTACACTTTTTGTAACAGTAATAAATGAAACAAAACGCACAAAACGATAAAATACTGTTCGATTCATTAAGTTTTCGTTGTTCGGTGCATTAAGTTTTGTTGTTAGCGAAATATTATAAACTATAAGCAATAGTACAATTATATACAGAATAAGTCCACTAAATGAGCAACTCAATTATGGAGATTACAATCCAAAGTAGTAATTTTAATAATAAAATCACCATTACTCAAATTGACATTTTTAAAGGGGGAAAAAAAGAGTACAAAGAGTAACATACAAAAAGAAAATCTGTACTAGTACCTACTAATATTGCTTCTATATTTTACTATATACTATATACTCCAAACATAGTTTTACATTAAAAAAACTACTATGCTTAAAAGCTCACAAATTTCTCATCGATGTGTTGCATCCACATTGAAGCTCGACTGATTTTAAATTTGCGCATTAAAGGCGAAAGTGACACTCTGAATAGAATTTTTTCATTTCCACGAACTCGAACTCGAGATTTCATTTCAGATCTCCACACAGCATCCAGATTGTACAAATCCTGAAAATTCATCAGGAACATTTATCTTTGTCAATTTACTGTTTTGTCCTTTTTTGTTGTTTTCTACGAAAAAGAACCCATGCGGGGCACCTTGATAGGCCGACCCGGTAACCAAGGTCCGATCACCAAGATCCACACCACATGCTCCGACTTTAACATTCGGGTCGGATTCTGCCCAACAAGTTAAATTTCCATTTTTGCCCACCCCTACACATGCCCTAGGACACTGGCTCGACCTCCATGCATCCTCAACTCGTCTCCACTGACCCGTGCTGAGTTCGTATAACTCAGCACTACTTTTAAATCGGCCTTGGGTTTCCGTGTCGTAACCACTTACGACACAGAAATCCGAGCCGATTATAACCCCTTCACACTCATCTCGCTCCTCACTCATCCTAGGCAACTCCGTCCACTCGTTGGATGAAATATCAAAAACCCAAGCGGAACTCAGCGCGTTCTTACTCTCATCGTGACCGCCGGCGATGAAAACCTTTCCTCCGACAGCTCCCATAGCGAAAAACGACCGAGCTTCCGGCATATCCTTACACTGATTCCATCTCCGAGTCATGAAATCGTAAACAAACACGTCCTTAATTGGATCCCAGCTCACCGGATTCCATCCACCCATAACAATTAGCTTTCCTTCAGTAGTTGCAATTTGACAAAACATCGGTAACCCTTCAGGGTATTTAGGAATCGGGTCAACCCGATCCCAAATCCCGGATACTAAATCGAAAACTGAGATCGCGTACCTGGGTTGTCCGGTGGGTTTGGATTCAACCGGAGAAGGTAAAGCTTGTACTAAACAAGCAGTTTTATGAGTAAAACCCGTTTGTTTCCGATGGTAATAGAAAGCTTTGCTTTGAAGAATTCTACACCATCTTCGGCAAACACGAGATGCAACTCCATGAGTTGAGTAGTGTAACCGGGTCAAACACTCGAGGGCAATGTCTTCGGGCAGACCCGGTACTAATTCAGTGAACTCATTTTGATTCATTTTGTTATTTTTTGAAACTTTTGTTCTAATCGAAGAAGTGAAGTGATGCAGAAATTTGGGGATTTTACGTTGCTAATTATAGTGAGAAAAAAATATGAGAAAAGGACGATCACATGATATCTTACTGTTGATGCGTAAGATTATTACACGTGGCAATTATCGATAAGATCCTTGATACTGACATAAATATAAAATGGGCGCGTCCACAGGATAAAAAATATCCATTTGATGTTCATCGATATGAGCCACACAATATATTATTATCCTTAAACTTGTCAATATATTTAATTTAGCGTAACACTAATATACAGGGATGGCAATGGAGCGAGATGGATGCAGGTGGAGTGAGTTTAAGGTTATGCGGATTTAAGGTTGTGCGAGACAGGTTGAATAGATTTTATTAAAAATTAATGCGGGACGCAGCGGGTTACGGATATATGTGATTTTATGTGGATTCAAATTTAATTTTAATTTTTTACATGTTATAAGAGTGGTGGAGTATTTATTAAGATAATTTAGTTAAAGCTACTAAATATTTAAGATAGTAAATGAAAATGGTCCAATAAAAAATAATATAATTTCTTACATGTTTCTCAATTGACCTTTAAAAAGTAATTTCTAAGTCATTATCTATTAAATTAATATAACTTAATGAAAAAATAAATTTATTTTTATGAATTTTATTTTTAGTATCAAATTTAACTAGAAAAAAAATATTTAAAAAAATTGCGGGGTGGGTTTATGTGGGGTTGGGTGGGGCGGATTGAAAAGGTGTATAGAATGTAGAATAAATAGACTACTTATACACATTGTAAAACAAGATTAAAAATTCATCTTAATGAAATTGTCTTCTTCATCAAAGTATTCTCTAATTACTGATTATCAAAGATATCTTCATGGTATTAGAGCAACGATCGAAGTCTGAGTAGATCAAGAATTGTGAATTACAAATCGTGAATTTTTGAAATCAGAATCTGATAATCATCAAAGCTTCCGCAATTACAAACTCAAAGTGAAGATGACGGGTATGGATCAAAGAAGTGGCAATGGTGATCATGCTACTGGTGAGAGAGTGGTGGAAATACCGAGCATGGTTTTGGTATTCCCACATCAGTTTTGCCGATGAGCCAAGAGTTATATTACAATCATCCATTGTTCTATAATGCCTTCCTCAATGGTGATTTACAAGATGAGATTTATATGTGTTTGCCACAGGGTTTTACCAGTCGGGGGAGAATAAGGTATGCAGACTGGTAAAGTCACTATATGGGCTTAAACAAGCACCAAGACAGTGGAATTATAAGCTCACATAAGCTCTTCAAAAACTGAAGTTCAGACAAAGTCAGTATAGTCAGTATGATCACTCCTTGTTCACTAAAAAGACATCTGAAAGTACCACAATAATACTAGTATATGTTGATGACATCTTGATTACAGAAAGTAATTTAAAACTGGTAGAAGATGCAAAAGAAGCTCTGCAACATATATTCAAAATGAAAGATTTATGAGAACTAAAGTACTTTCTTGGATTAGAGTTTGCAAGGGTTGAAACTGGAGTGGTGATGCATCAAAGAAAATATGCACTTCAACTTATTTCTGAAGTTGGACTATCAGGTGCAAAGCCTTTTGGAACTCCTATTGATGTGAATATCAAACTAACCTCTAAGCAGTATGATGATCAGACTAGAGATAACCAAGAAGATCCACCGATAGATCAAGGTTCTTATCAAAAGTTGATTGGAAAACTGTTGTATTTAAACATGACAAGGCCAGACATTTCTTTTAGTGTACAAACCTTAAGTCAGTTTTTACAACAATAATAAAAAATCTCATATGGATGCTGCACTCAGGGTTGTTAGATACATTAAGAAACATCTAGGTCAAAGAATTTTATTGTGTAGCAGTTCAAACAATGAAGTGGATGTCTTTTGTGATGCAGATTGGGTAGCATGCCTTTTTACAAGAAAATTTGTTACAGGCTATGTGATCAAACTAGGAGAATCTATGATTTCATGGAAAGCTAAGAAACAAACTACAATCTCAAGGAGCTCAGCTGAAGCTGAGTATATAAGTTTAGCATCTATTGTTGCTGTATTAGTGTGGTTAATAGGAATACTGAAGGATTTAGATGCAGAGATACAACTTCCAGTACATGTGTATAGTGATAGTAAGTCGGCAATCCAACTGGTTGTTAATCATGATTATCATGAACGCACTAAACATGTTGAGATCGACTGTCACTTCATCAGAGAAAAGCTTCAACAAGGGTTAATTAAAGTCAGCTATATACATACTCACAAACAACCTGCTGATATTCTGACCAAAGGTTTGAGTAGGTCTCAACATGAGTTTCTACTGTCCAAGCTAGGAATATTAGATATTTTTGCTCTTGGCTTGAGGGAGAGCGTTGACCGAATTCAAATAAGAAAGACATGCATAACTACTTCCGACAATCAGTTAGGAACTAGTTAGTTAGTTTGTTACCAAATAGTTAGTTATAGAAACAAAATGTTAGTTATATTAAAAGAAGGCATCAAGGTGTATAGAATGTATATAGTATAAATAAACTACTTATACACATTGTAAAGCAAGCTTGAAAATTCATCTTAATGAGATTGTCTTCTTTATCAAAGTATACTCTTTAGTTACTGATTATCAAAGATATCTTCAAAATTGAATCATATCAAACTCATTTTTAAATTGATTTTTGACATAACGATTAGAAAACTATCGTTAAATAATATCCTTTAGTGAGAAAAATATCAAACAGTGTTCAATTTAGATGAAGAACCAATTTGGGAAATTTGCTATTCAATCTGTATTGATCTATTGAATGAGGAAAGGTACAATGTAATATATACATGCTAATAGCGTAGTTCTAACTAACTAAAACTGCACACTAATCGATGTAACTAACTTCTGATTATAACTAACTAATTGAAATTAAAAGAATATTGCCAGCTCATTATCACTTACATAATTAAGTACTAACTAACTAAACTAATTTCCAATACTCCCCCTCAAGCTGGATGTACTGAAGACATTCAGAACTCCAAGCTTGGCTAAAAGAAAATCATGTTGAGATCTGCCAAGAGCTTTAGTCAAAAGATCTGCCTGTTGCTCTTTGGTGTTGATGTAGTTAGTTTGAATGAGCCCGTGTTGTATCTTCTCACGAATGAAGTGGCACTCTATTTCGATGTGCTTCGTCCTCTCATGGAAGACAGGGTTAGCAGCAATCTGAATGGCTGCTTTGTTGTCACAATGTATGATGGTTGAAGATTGCAAGTTGACACACAGTTCTTGGAACAAACTGGTGACCCGAACCACCTCTGTAGTCAATGTGGCAAGACTTCTATATTCGGCCTCAGCAGAGCTCCGAGACACAGTGTTTTGCTTCTTAGATTTCCAAGAGATGAGGGAACTACCAAACTTTAACAAATATCCAGTCACAGACCTTCTGGTACTTAGGCAAGCTGCCCAGTCAGCATCACAAAATCCAGTCAACTTTGGATCCTTTTGTGAACTCATAAGAAGCCCTAAACCTGGACTCTCTTTAATGTATTTAATCACCCTCAAAGCAGCATTCCAGTGTGAATGTTTGGGTTGTTGCATGTACTGACTCAGAGTCTGTACTGCAAAAGCAATATCCGATCTAGTATTGGTCAAGTAAAGCAGTTTACCAACCATCATTTGGTATCTGCTAACATCAAGAAATAGAGGATCAATGTTGCTCGTATCATATGCAACTGAAG
Source organism: Solanum acaule (assembly GCA_036250505.1). Lineage (NCBI taxonomy): Eukaryota > Viridiplantae > Streptophyta > Magnoliopsida > Solanales > Solanaceae > Solanum > Solanum acaule. Next base: position 2,345 of record JAJOOR010035931.1, on the reverse strand, counting down.
TGAGTTTTACATTGCACTCCAAAGGAGTAGAAATAGGTTGTGCTCCTGCAAGACCAGCTTCAGAAATTATCTCTAGTGCATATTTCCTCTAATTCATTACTATGCCACTGTTAGATATGCAGAATTCAATTCGTAGGAAATATTTCAATTCTCCCAGGTCTTTCATCTTGAAGTGACTATGCAGCACTTGCTTTGTAGCTTGAACCAACACATGATCACTACCTGTAATCAATAAATCATCAACATATACTAAAACTATGACCATCCCTGCATCACTCTTCTTGGTGAATAAGGAATAATCCAAATGACTTCGGATATAGCTTGAACCACATAATGCCTTAGTAAGTTTGACATTCCATTGTCGGGAAGCCTGCTTAAGACCATATAAGGATTTGACAAGCTTGTATACATGATGTTGGTCCGCACTCTTAAAACCTTTAGGCAATTCCATATAGACTTCTTCAAATAAATCACCTTGTAGAAAAGCATTAGACACATCCATTTGGAATATAGGCCACGTCTCAATGGCTGCCAAGGCAATGATGGCTCTCACAGTAACCATCTTGACCACATGAGCAAAGGTTTCTTGATAGTCAATACCTTCTGTTTGACTGTACCCTTTGGCAACAAGTCTTGCCTTGAATCTATCAACCTGACCATCTGCTTTGTATTTGATCTTGAACACCCACTTATAACCAATAACAGACTTATTTTCAGGTAACTGCATGATCTGCCATGTACCATTATCTTCTAATGCTCTAATTTCTTGTGCCATGGCTTCCACCCACCTAGGGTCCTGCACAGCCTCATCATAAGTTTTAGGTTCCACTTCTGCAGAAAAATGACTAAGAAAAGCCTGATATCTAGTAGAAAGATGATCATATGTAATATATTTGGACATGGAATAAGGGTGATCAGAGACACTAGTAACATAATCTTTCAACCACACTGGAGGATTGCTTGATCTTGTTGAATGCCTTGCTGTTGTAGGTTCAACCAATTGAGAATCAAGGGCCACATAATTTTCAAAATCAACTTCGACAGAATCAATATGAGCATCAGTATCAATAGGCTCCAGTATATTATCTAAAACATCATCAACTGGCGGTTCTGGGACTGTTATGGCATCCTGAAAATCTATAGGAATAGATTGATGGTTGAACAATGGTGTATGTTTGTCTTTTGTCCTTACAGCAAATGGATACACCTCCTCTTTAAAAGTGACATCCCTGCTTACCAACATTTTTTTGTGACCCAAACTATAAAGAACATAACACTTTTGAGTAGAAGAGTATCCCATAAATACACATGTATCAGCTCTAGTTGAAAATTTGTCACCCTTGACAGGTTTAGTAGCATAACAAAGACAACCCACTGTTCTTAAATGACTTAGATCAGGTTGAACCCCATGAAACATTGCAAAAGGTGATTGTCCCTTTAACACTCTAGTTGGCATTCTATTGATTAGATAGACTGCTGCCAGGACACACTCTCCCCAGAATCTTATTGGCAAAGATCCTTAAAACCTGATAGCCCTGGCCACTTCAAGAATATGCATGTGCTTCCTCTCTACCACCCCATTCTGTTGTGGGGTGTGAGGACAACTACTTTCATGAATGATTCATAAATTCTCAAATAATGCTTTGCATTCATTATTAAAAAACTTAGTGCCATTATCTGATCTAAGATTAAAAAAAAGCATTTTAAAATCTGGAAAACATCACTCTTGAATTTCATCAAAAACAACCAGGTCATCCTAGAATATTCATCAACAATGGTTAAGAAATATCTATAACCAGCATAAGTAGGACTTTTATAAGGTCCCCAAACATCCAAATGGATCAAATCAAACACAGAACAAGTTCTTGACAGGCTTGAAGGAAAAGGATGTCTAGTTTGCTTGGCAAGAGGGCAAACTGGACAATTATTACAATCGTTTACATCTGCAGCATTTTTAAGCAAAGATAAGTGTTTCAGCACCTTCATAGAAGGGTGACCTAGTCTACTGTGCCATTTGAAGCCTTCTGAATTCATAACCACATTGCTCACCAATACATGTTGTTCAGTATGTGTGACCTTCTCTGGAAAAAGACTGGGAAGATAGTAGAGACCATTCCTCTCTTTACCAATCCCCTTCACCCTTCCATTTGAGAGGTCCTGAAAGACACAAAACTCAGGGAAGAAGTTCACAGAACAGTTTAGCTGCCTGGTTAGCTGGGAAACTGATAGTAAATCAAATTTAAAATAAGGAACAACCAACACATTTGTCAAAGTGTCACCAGTTGATACTTTACAATTACCAATTCGAGTGACTGGAATTGTCTGTCCATTAGGTAGATGAACCT
>JAJOOR010035929.1:0-10191 GCA_036250505.1 Solanum acaule | reverse complement strand
AGATAGGATTATGGGATCTTGTCTATGCATTGCACAAGTATAGCTTAGGGTTGCTTATGAAATGGTTTGACTTATGTATTTACACTATTGTGCATAATGATTCTTAAAGTTGATAAAGAGCATGGTTTCAATTAAATTGTCCCTTTTAGCATGTTTTAAGGATTTTTATGCATGGCTTCCATACTTAGTGCAATTTTGTGCTAACCCATATTTTCTACATTTTTCTATAAGTATAGGTCCCGGTTGTTGAGATTTGCTCTCCTTTGGTTGAAAGCTTGGATTGATTCTCCCCTTGCTTTGGTGAGTCCTCATGGCTCGAGGACAAGAGGTACGTTATTCATTCTAGTTTCTTCTTATGTTCTATTTTGAGACTATGTTGTAAAGGGTTGTGCCCTTATTGATTCTCGTTGTATTAGATGGTTATTGAGACAATGTCTAGACTTCCATTTGATTTTATGAAAAGACTTCGATTGTAAAAAGTTTTAATTCTGCATCATTTCTATTACTTATGTTTATGATGAGACCCCTTCGGGGTCGAGTACACCATGTTACATCTAGGGGGTACCCCTGGGTCATGACAAACTTGGTAATCAGAGCACAAAGTTTAGAATGATGTCTCATAAACCCCGTCTCGTAAAGTCTTGTTCATGAGTGTGAAATGCGCCACATTTATGAATAAGAGGCTATCAGATGTTTAGGAAATTCCACTTTTTTCATCACTCTTTAGTCGTGCCTTAGAGTTTTAACTCTATGAAGTCCTTTCTTAACCTTCTCTTGTGTCTATAGGATATGAATACAAGAAGGGTGAACGCAAGAAGGTTGGAAGATGAGAATGTGAATGAGGGAGTCCCTCCCCGAGGTCCCCAAGATGCTCAAGTTCCTCAAGCTCCTATTGATGTGGGGGGGGGGGGGGTATGACAAATCTGGAAATAAGGCCAGCTCTCCAAATCTTGACCCAAGCTATGACAGCTCAAGCCAATATGAATGTTGGTCCCCGTGTGAACCCTAATGTGAACACCATGGCTTCAAGGTTGAGAGATTTCACAAGAATGAACCCTCCTATGTTCTTTGGTTCTAAAGTGGGTGAAGACCCTCATGAGTTTGTGGAAGAAGTCTACAAGATAATTGATGCTATGGGGGTGACTTCTATAGAGAAAGCGGAGCTAGCCGCTTACCAATTGAATGATGTGGCCCAAGTGTGGTAAACTCAATGGAAGAGTAATAGGTCGGCAGAAGCTGGTCCCACAGATTGGGAGGTGTTCAAGAAAGCATTTCTTTATGGGTTCTTTCCCCAATAGAAGAGGGAAGCAAAGGTGGAACAATTTATCAACCTTCGTCAAGGAGGTATGAGTGTTCAAGAATATTCTCTAAAATTCACTAAGTTGTCCAAGTATGCTCCGTCTTTGGTGTCGAATCCGAGGGATGAGATGAATCAATTTGTGACGGATGTGTCTGACTCTATTGAAGAAGAATGTCGTGCGGTAATGCTCTATGATAATATGGATATCTCACGACTAATGGTGTATGCTCAACAAGTTGAGGAGTCAACGCTTAGGAAGAAGAATAGAGAGGTGAAAAGGGCAAGGTCTGATGATGGGAATTCTTCCAAGGGTAAATTCGAGGGTCAAGGTAGACTAAGGTTCAAGAGAAGGTTCTCCAACCAAGGCTCCTCTAGTGCTCCAAGGGCCAACAAAGATAGTGTGTCTAACCCTAACCCTCAAGGAGGCAATAATGGTGGATCTACCATGGAGAGGCCTACTTGTGCTAAGTGCGGTAAGAAACATGATGGTAAATGTCTTGCCGGCATGGGTGTTTGCTATGGTTGTGGTAAGAGTGACCATGAATTGAAGAATTTCCCAACACTTGCGGCCAAGGGGAGAAAAGATAAGCAAACTCCTCCTAGTGGTTCAAATTCCGATGCTCCCAAGAAAAACCGCTTCTACGCTCTTCAATCTCGAGGTGACCAAGAGAGTTCCCGGGATGTTGTGATCGGTATGTTACATGTCTTTTCTATTGATGTTTATGCATTGTTAGATCCCGATGCCACTTTGTCCTTTGTAACACCTTTTGTGGCCATGAAATTTGAAATACTACCCGAAGTGTTAATAGAGCCTTTTTTGGTCTCTACCCCGGTTGGTGACTCGGTAGTGGCAAAAAGAGTTTATGGGAGTTGTCCTATTTCTTTATCCCATAAAGTTACCTTGGTGGATTTGGTGGAGTTTGACAGGTTAGATTTTGATATGATTTTGGGTATGGATTGGTTGCGTGCATGTTATGCCTCTATTGATTGTAGGACTTGGGTAGTAAAGTTTCAATTCCCAAATAAGTCTATTCTAGAGTGGAAGGGGGGAAACTCTATCCCTAGAGATCAATTTGTCTGTTGTCTCAAATCTAGGAAAATGATCTCTAAATGGTGTATGTACCATCTTGTTAGGGTTATGGATGTTGAGTCCAAAACCCCTCCTCTAGAATCAGTTCCAGTAGTGAATGAGTTTCCAAAAGTTTTTCCCAGTGATTTGCCCAGTATTCCTCCCGAACGGGAAATAGACTTTGGCATTGATCTTTTATCGGATACACAACCTATCTCCATTCCTCCTTATAGAATGGCTCCAGCCGAGTTGAAAGAGTTAAATGAGCAATTGAAGGATTTACTAAACAAGGGTTTTATTCAATCGAGTATCTCTTCGTGGGTGGTCCGGTATTGTTTGTTAGAAAGAAGGATGGATCCCTTAGAATGTGTATTGACTACCGCCAATTGAACTAGGTGACCATAAAGAATAAGTATCCCCTTCCTAGAATTAACGACTTGTTTGATCAACTTCAATGGGCTAACTATTTCTCCAAGATTGATCTACGTTCGGGCTATCACCAACTAAGGGTGAGAGGGGTTGACATTCCCAAAATGGCCTTTCGAACAAGATATGGTCACTATAAGTTCCTAGTAATGTCCTTTGGTCTAACTAATGCCCTGGCGGCATTTATGGACGTAATGAATAGAGTGTTTAGACACTACCTTAATATGTTTGTGATCGTGTATATTGATGATATTTTGATCTATTCAAGGAGTGAAAATGAGCATATGAATCATTTGAGGATTGTATTGCAAGTCCTTAAAGACCACCAATTGTATGCAAAGATTAGTAAATGTGAGTTTTTGCTAAGGCCCGTAGCCTTCCTTGGCCATATTATGTCGAGAAAGGGTATTGAGGTAGATCCTAAGAAGACGGATGCGGTCAAGGGTTGGCCTAGACCTCTAACTCCTACCAATATTAGAAGTTTTTTGGGTTTGGCCAGGTACTATAGGAGGTTTGTTGAGGGTTTTTCCTCCATTTCTTCTCCGTTGATGGCTTTGGCTCAAAATAAAACTAAATTTGTGTGGTCGGAGGCTTATGAGAAAAGTTTCCAAGAGTTGAAAGATAAACTTACTTCCGCTCCGGTGTTGACCTTATCGGAGGGTACCGATGGGTTTGTGGTATATTGTGACGCCTCGAGAGTGGGGTTAGGATGTATGCTTATGCAACATGGTAAGGTGATTGCCTATGCTTCAAGGCAACTGAAGGTTCATGAGAAGAATTATCCGACCCATGATCTTGAATTAGCGGCGATGGCATTTGCTTTGAAAATATGGAGACATTACTTGTATAGGGTCCATGTGGATGTTTTCACCAATCACAAGAGTCTTCAATACATGTTTACTCAAAAAGACTTGAATCTCCAACAAAGAAGGTGGTTAGAACTTTTGAAGGATTATGACATGAGTGTCCTTTACCACCCTGGCAAAGCCAATATAGTTGCGGATTCCCTTAGTCGAAAGTCCATGGGTAGTGTGGCCCATGTAGAGGATGAGAAGAATGAGGTAGTTTGTGACGTGCATAGGTTGGCCCGGTTAGGTGTCCAACTAGTGGATTCCACCAAGGGTGGTGTCATGGTCCATAATGGTTCCGAATCATCCTTTGTGGTAGATGTGAAGTCTAAACAAGGCCTTGATCCCATATTAATGGAATTGAAAGAGCCGGTACTCAACAAGTTCGTTGAGGCTTTCTCCTAAGGGGGAGATGGGGTGCTTAGGTACCAAGGTCGGTTATGTGTTTAGAATTTTGATGGCTTGAGAGAGAAAATTCTAGAAGAAGCTCATGGTTCACGGTAATCTATTCATTCAGGGGCCACCAAGATGTATCGTGATCTACGGGAAGTCTATTGGTGGAATGGTATGAAAAAGGATATAACGGGTTTTGTAGCCAAGTGTTTGAATTGTCAACAAGTTAAGGCCGAGCATCAAAGGCCGGGAGGCTTGTCCCAAGATATAGATATTCCCACTTGGAAGTGGGAGGATGTGAATATGGATTTTATTGTGGGTTTGCCGCGTACTCGAAAGCAACATGATTCTATTTGGGTGTTTGTGGATAGAATGACAAAATTTGCCCATTTTATTCCCGTCAAGGTTTCCTTTTCGGAGGAAGACTATGCCAAATTGTACATCAAGGAGATAGTGAAGTTGCATGGGGTTCCCTTATCTATTATTTCGAACCGAGGTACTCAATTTACTTCAGACTTTTGGAAGACATTCCAAAAAGGACTTTGTACTAAGGTCAAGCTTAGCACAACCTTTCACCCTCAAACAGATGGTTAAGGAGAGCGCACCATCCAAACTTTAGAGGACATGTTGATGGCGTGTGCTATAGACTTTAAAGGTAATTGGGATGACCATCTACCGTTAGTACAGTTTTCCTACAACAATTGTAACACCCTGAAAATGCTAACAAGATGTCGCATGTCAATAAACCACTGCTTAATTATTACAATATGTTTTATTCTCATTTTTTTGGGAGCTTGAAATAATGTTATATTTGCAACCTTGCTTAAAATAATTGTCATAGTAATTTAATGTATTGTATGGGGGTATTTGCATAATGTTTTAATTAGAAATATGTATAGTTTTAAAAAGGAGGTGAAGGATATATATATAGGTGTATATGTATGCAATTGGGCAGCACACTATTATTTGGGTAGCCAACTTTTAGGGACAGTTGTGTATATGATAAACACCTCTTGTATTACTATATTTTGACACCTCCTCTTAGGAAATTCGTCTCAGCTGAAGTATAAGTCCCTTGGAACATTATCTAACCTGTTTTTCTTCAAGATCACAAGAAAAAATCTTGATCCTTTTGGCTGGAAATTGAGTTACACTCTTCTCTTTGGTAAGTAGTAAAACCTATTTTGAGCTGGGTAGCGTTTAGTAGATTAAGCATATCTCGTTCTGTAGAGCTTTGTTTACTGTGAATAAATATGATTTGGAAAGATAATTCGTATATGTACAACTCTTATGTTTATGTTAAACTCTAATTGGGTTGTTATGGATTCGAAATATGGGACGCATCATAGGACAAGTTCTGTCTAGGTTCTGAAGTTTGAAATCCTGTATGGACAACCGTTAGTGTTTTGAATGTATCTTTTGATCCAAAATACATTTTGCGGTGATTCTTGGTTGTTTGCAACCTTAAGAGAGGTACATCTTTCATGAAGAGTATACAGTCCAGTTTGGCAGTTTTCCATTTCAAATCTTAGTTACGACATGAGGCACTAGGATGGCCAGAATTTACTGTTCTGGGAGCATAGTCGTATTTGTACAGGCTAGGCTTACTTGTGATGATAACCCTATTTTTACGTCATCATTATTGAGCTGCTAGAAAGTAAATAAGTTATGAATTCATTTTTTTAAGGTTGTATATCCTTGTATACAAGTTGAAGACTTTGATACGCTGCTTGGTCTACGGTTTGACTCGTGGAGTTTTGTTGGACTATTTGTGTGCTAAAGAACTGAGGTTTGTGTATAAACTTGTACTTGTACTCTTTTTACCTGCTGGTATATCTGAAAGTTTATCTTGGTACCTTGGTTACTCCTTGTCACTTTGCATTGCCGTGTTGGTATCCTTTAAGACATTAAAGACGCTTGTGTAACTCGCCCATTTGTACGGATTGTCTGATCACTTGGCACTCTTGTTGGGACCTTGTCCTTCTTGTGGCTGTGACTTCGTCACTCTTGGCATGCCTCTTAGTTCGGATCATTTGCCATCTTGACTCTGGATTTTTAGTTCGTCTTAAGAATTTTAGTTGTCCATTTTAAGTACGAACTAGGAAGCCATTTTTAATATGGTTCTTGGTTCTCTTGATTATTGGGTGTTAACCCTTCTTGATGTAGGGCGTTGATCCTTCTTGATACCTGATCGTGCTTAGTGTGACGACATGATGTATATATTGGGTGAGCCTTGTTATTGAATCTTTTGAAAAGTTGTGCTATGAGCATTCTTGACATTTGAACCTTTAAATATTGAACTTGATACTCCTTGTATACTGTTTACTTGATTTATTGATTTTGTTTCAATCGTGATGCCCTTGACTTGAGAATGATAACTTGTCGAATTTGAGGGCTCCAAATCTATAGTTTTTACACCACTAAGCTATATGCTTAGCGATAGTTGCTTCTATCGTAGGGGCTGTTCGCGATGATGCTTGAAGCTGGCCATTGAAGATGGAGATTTTGAAAGCCTTAAGGAAAATCACATTTGTATATAGGCATATATAGTTTGTATAAACCTTGGGACTTGTACATGATCTTTGTGATGTATATTTACATGAATTTTGAGGGATGATTTGGTCATGTCACCATGGGTTGTAATATAAGTATGGTTATACGTTTTTATCTTTTTGGGGTGTGTAAACCCAAGCCTTGTAATATACTAGTTTGCTATATGTCTTGAAAGTTGTGTGAAGCATGAGCCGACTGATTTCGGTACTCGGAAGCTTGTGATATTCTTGTTATTTCACCCTCGAGTGTGAGGTTAATATATGCATGAAGATCTGGTCGGTTATTTGCTAATTTTTTTTTTAGTTGGAGTTCATTATGAATCTAATCCCTCTACTAGATTAAAATCAGTATGCCCTCATTAATCGGTTTTGAATGTCGCAAGTACTTAATTACATTTCTTGTTTAAGTAGTAGTATCATTTTGAAAGGGTCGTTACAACAATAGTCACCACTCAAGTATTGCCATGGCTCATTTTGAAGCCTTGTATGGTAGGAGATGTAGGTCTCTGGTTGGTTGGTTTGAAGTAGGTGAAATTGCTATAATTGGTCCCAAACTTGTTTTTGAGGCCATTGAGAAAGTCCTACTCATTAGAGAGAGGTTGAGGACGGCCCAAAGTTGGCAAAAGTCTTATGCCGATGTTAGAAGAATGGATCTAGAATTTGAAGTTGATAATTGTGTCTATTTGAAAATCTCACCTATGAAGGGTGTGATGAGGTTTGGCAAGAAAAGGAAACTTAGTCCTCGGTATGTAGGCCCATATCACATCTTGAAGCGTGTTAGGAAAGTTGCCTATGAGTTAGACTTGCCAAATGAGTTGGCTCCGGTTCATCCGGTATTTCGTGTTTCTATGCTTAAGAAATGTATTGGTGATTCGGTGTCCATCATTCCTTTAGAAGGTTTGAGAGTTGATGAGAGCCTTTCCTATGAAGAGGTTCTGATAGAGATCTTGGACCGGCAAGTCAAAAGGTTGAGAAATAAGGAAATAGCTTCCGTAAAAGTCTTATGGAGGAGTCATTTAGTTGAGGGTGTTACATGGGAGGCCGAGGCCGATATGAAGTCCCACTATCCTCATCTTTTTCCTTCTACTCCTATTCAAGCTTGAGGTAAGTAGTTCTCTTGAGTTTGATGTTTTGGGAGTCATGTGTGTTTTGTGTTCTTCATGATTTCCTTATGATATCCATGTTCTTGTTAGAATCTGTGTTTAGTATAAAATGAGTTTTCATGATTTATATGTTCCTCATGTTGATTGTGCATTTTAGTATGATGATGACATATTTGACTTCATGAGGTGATTTGATGAACATGCTTTGTTACATTTTTTGACAAAATGGCATACTAGCTCCATGATGATTGTGTTGAGCTTGCTTTAGTGGGGGAAGGTAGTTCCTCCTATGAACATGAGAAATGTTGAATTTCATGCATATTGGGTTGATATATGTAGTTCCTTCTTCCTTGTATTGCATTGATTATGTCTTGAGATGGAGTTGATGTTTCCTCCTTTGAATAGTACATATAGTGAATAATACATTTGAAGATTTTGCATATTTGGATGTTTTATGCATGATGGGTTGCTAGTCTTGAGTTTCAAAATTGGTTTGGTGTTTAGACCATCATTCGAGGACGAATGTTCCCAAGGGGGAGATAATGTAAGATTCCAAAAAACTAATAAACTAAGCTAGAGCCTAATGAGTAAACTAGTAGCCTAAATAGAGTTTATCGTAAAGGTTAGAGTCGTAAAATAACCTCCGGTACTAAAAATAGATGTTATTGGGTGTAAACGTCAAGGCATGACCCCCCAAGGACCAACCAAAGGTCCTTGAGGAGGACCTTGATGGCAGCCCAAAAAGATGTCAAAAAGGCAGCCTACCCACGAAAAGGGAACCCACAAGTCGTGGGTGGACCCACTCCCCGTAGTTGGGGGTCGTGGGTCAAGGTTGGACCTCCCCTTGCCTTGCCAAAGTCTCTGTCTGATCTACGAACCAACAACACTACTCATGAACTCACCCACGGTTCGTGGGTGAGGTCTCGTGAATGAGGGTTGTATTGGCCAAGATTTAGGAGCTACAGAACCTCAACCCACGAGTGACCAGTACGGTCCATGGGTCCATCCACGCCCCGTGGGTGGGGGTCGTGGATGGGGGCTTGCTAAGCTGCCTCAGGTTCGGCCAAAGCTAAGTAAAAATAGAAAATTCCCAAATTAAGTATTTTAGTATGGGGTCATTTTACTTCATTTTAATAGACTTAAATAGGTACTTTTAAACCATGAACTAAGCTATTCTACTTCATAAGTCACAAGACTCAAATCATAACCAATTCCCCTCTCCAATATTTCTCTCTTAAAACCTCCATTGAAGAAGAAGTAGAGGTCAATGTCTAGGGTTCAAGAACTAAACTTTTCCACTCAATTTCGTGAGAAATCTACATCAGGTATGGTGGATTTTCATCTATGGGTAGTTTTCACCCATAGAGCCCCTTCAAAACTTGATTTCAAAGCTTCTAATTTCCCCCAAAAGCTAGGGTTTAAATCTAAGTCATGGGTTCTCTTTCAAAAGTTTTCAATGGTTGATTATGATTGAATTGATGATTTATTGTTGATTTATGATGAAATCCCCCCATGAACCCATGAATCCCCCATGTTACTAAATTGTGATTTCATGATGTGGGTTGATTGATTGTAGAAGCATGTCAATTGATTATGTCTATATTGATTGAGTTATTGAATCATGATATTCTCCATATCTAAGGTGGTAATTCTAGATGTTTGGGTTGAATGTGATTCTTGGTCCTTGAAGGGAAAATTATGAGGGTTTGTACATGTTTATGAGAATTGTGTATGAGCTTATGATTCACTTAGAAACTGACGATTCTATGACTATGGTGTATTTGTGGTATTGTTGAAAGATCATTCTCCATATACCCTTACACAAGACTATGCATGAAATGTGTATGACTATGATAGTATTGTTGTGTTTATTGAAAGGTTATTCTCATGAACACACTATGATCATGATGTGAAAGGTTTACTCACATACTAATGATTCTAAGGTTGAAAGTCCATTCTCACCTAATTGAATCTATGAGCTATTTTATGAGTTGTGTTGAATGAAGGGTAAGATATTTCTTACTACATGTAAATAGAATTCAAGACTAAATATGTAAATTTGGGAAAGTAATGCTTAGCACTGAGTGGATATGGAATGTGAGGTAGAGGCCCTCCCGTTAATTCCAAAGGCCGGGTCATCTAAAGTAATCTCATGAGATGGAAACTCCCCCGTCAATACAATAGGTTTGGGGTTTCTAGAAGCAATCTCCATATCCCATAACTATGTCCCCACATAGGTCTTTAGCTAGTGGATCCACCTAAAGGCTAATACATTTAGTTCTAGCTTAGGCAAGTAGGACATCTCTTTTCGGTGTGGGACATGACACCGAATTCCATGTAGCTCACATGGTCTATGTCGGTTAAGCCTATTTCCCTACATGACAAGAATATGAATATGACAAGAACATGAACTATACTTATGACTTCTCAAGGAGTTCTACTTAGTGTGAGTGGGGGTATGGGACTTCACTTATGCATTGCACAAGTAGGCTTTGGAAAG
>JAJOOR010035928.1:0-12149 GCA_036250505.1 Solanum acaule | reverse complement strand
CCCAAAAAAAGTAAGAATATTAAGTTTTTATTAAAAAAAATTATTAATTTTTATCATCCACCCTCTACCAGCCCCGCTCCCTCCCCCATCCCCCACCCACCACCCCCTATCCCAAAAAAAAATAGTTTGTTTTTTTTATAAAAAAAAATTATCACCCCACCCCTACCAACCCCTCCCCTTCCAGCCCCTTTCCAAAAAAAAAATTAATTTCTTTTTTGTAAATAATATTTTATTTTTCGTTACCTCACCTACCCCCTATCCCGACCACCTACACCCAAATAATTATTAATACCATTTTTTTTATGAATGAACATTTTTTATCCATTTAATTACCCACTTTTAAACAAGTAATATGAGTATTATTCTGTCATGATCCACTAATAGACGTGAAGACACTTGTCTATTCCCACCAAGAAAAGTCAGCATCAACCCAACGAAAAGAAAGAAAAACGAAATTACAATAAAAACAAGAACAAGATAAAGCGGAAAACTTATTTTTCTATTTAAACCCCCAAAATTTGATTCTCACATGCACAAGCCACTAAATACATATGTGTGGAATTAAGAAAGAAATACAAGTCTTAATCTTTGTTTCTCAAATAGATCAAAGTGTAAGAAAAGAAAAAAGAGGGTCTGCCGAATGACAAACAGCTACCTCTTCAAGTCCTTGACAAGCTAGCCTCGAGATCAAGAGAATGAGAAAGAGGTCACACGGGTGTGGACTTGGAGCCTACACAAGTGTAAAAGCAAGGGGTGAGTACTAATAACACGTTACCCAACAAGCAGTCTACTAAACAAAACAACTAGCTAGAAATCAAATATTCCTTACACTCCAATCGAACCTCCTCAAACTACAAGCTGCACAGAAATCAGCTCAACTTAACAATTCTACAATAGACGGCTCACATGCCCAATATTCACAGTTCAATCTTCACAATTTAACACTCAAACAAATCAAATAAGTCAATTTCTATGACAAGTAGTTCAGTCACACATAACAAGTACATCAATCACAATCCACAAGTAAGTCACGCATAAACATCAAGTGCATTGAGTCGCAATGATCATCACTAGTCGGAATCATTTTCCATCGACTTTATAACACTTGCCGGCAAAGACCTCGACATAATAACACTCACCGGCAAAAACCATAGCATAATAACTCATCACATGTCTCATCACGAAGTTCACAATCAATGCATACAAACAATATCATACCACGTGGAAGAGACAACAAATCATACAATTCAAGTTCACAATCATGCTTTCAAGCATCTCATCAATCAATCATCAAGGGTCATAATAAGGCAATTCACATTATCATGTTCATCACATAACTTTTTCATTTCAACCCCTTTTTTTATTCATTTAGATATAACGAGTGGACAATTTAAACCCTTCACCTCATTCCCATTCTCGCAACACGCAATCAACAAAGGAAGCATACAAATTCAACTAGAATACAAGGTTTATGAAACCACTTGCCTTAAATCAATCAACAATCACTCCAATAGTTGAGTCTTCTCCTTTCGGATCACTTCCAAAGCCACACAATCTATGCACAAACAAGTATTCACAATAAATTTCTGGTAATAACAATACCCACATCAATTTCTCTTGAAAAGTGGGTCAATCAACACAAACCCAATTTCAAAAATAAGGTTTGAATTAGAAATTTAATACTTGAAAACATTACTTTAGGAGCTCATTAGGGAAAATCATTTCGAACAAGGACTTGAAATCAGTTCACAAACTCCATTTTAGTAAATTCTAGGGTTCTTGAAGAAAATCCCCAAATTTTTCATTTCAAAAGTTTGATTTGAACACATAAATCGATAAATAATAATGGGTAATTAAAGATTTAGAGTTAAGAATTGTTACCCAAAAGATTTTACTCAAAAACTTGGTCCAAATCGCCTCCCCAAAGCTCCCAAAACTCAAAAATGGTGAAATGGGGTTGAAACCCCAATTTTAGAAAACATTTTGCCGAGATTACAAATTCACATTGCAACCCAGGGTCACGCGATCGCAATGAGTAAGGTAGTCAACTCATTAAAGTTAACCATCACGATCATGGCAAGACCCATGCGATAGCGATGCACCCTAAGATGATACTATATGATCACGATGACCAAAATGGTCATGGATCGAAACCAGAAACCAACCAAACTCAAAATCATCGAAAGGACCCTCGGGATTCATTCAAAACCCCATACACACAAATCAGATATGCAAATTAATTAAACTCGACGTTTCAGACTAAAAGGAACGTCAAAACACGAATCATAGTGTAACGACCGGTTCCCGTCGTTATAGAAAAGCCAACGAGGAAATTTTTTTGGTCGGAAAACTTTTTCGTAGTAACTTGAGATTTCCCAACCTAGTTCAGATTTGGATGAAATCGGAGTCAGTAAGGTCTAGGGAAATCTGGTAGCAATTGGGTGATTTAAATATGATTTTGATTACATGAGTAGATAACTAAGGCGTTAAGAAACTCGTACGACTTTATAGAATTGAATTCGGGTGAGTAGAACTCCCGAAACTGATCTTGGCATGAACGGGTAGTTTTTGAGTGTCGTTGGTTGAAGGTGTGTTGTAAAATGAGGTCTTGGAATTATTAAAATAGCTCACTGTTTCGTGCAAGCTGCTGAGGTGAGATTTTTACCGCCAGGGCAGGGCCGCTGTAGCAGGGTGGGCACCGCTGTGGCGGGGCAGATGCGACTTAAAGTCGGAAATAAACCTCAAAAGTGTTTTATTCTGCCATTTTCAAACTTGAGAGCTAAGGAACGAACCCAGGAGACTTCTTGACCGTTTTCCACCATTCTTGAGGCTAAATGTAAGGTTTTGACTCCTCAAATCTGTTTTTCAATCTGTCAAACGTAATTTATTGGATAATTATCGATGAGGGAGGGTTTTGATCTGGAATTTATGATGGAAACAACCCTAATTGGGATATTGGGATCAAGGGTTTGATTTAGGGTTGATTGGATTGTTAGTAATTCGGGTAATTAGTTATCGTTTATTGATTTTTGTGTTATAATTATTGTTTGTAGACCAAGCCACCTATGGGGTGAAGTATAATAAATGACGTTGGATGACCACAAGCCACCTATTCGTTTATCACTTCAAAAGAACTTGAGTGTGTTTTTTCTGAAGGACAGTCGTGGTAAGCCACGTAACTGTCTTTTTTTCTAATGTATTCTATTTGCCATTTGGCGGAATCAATGCCATGAATGTCACAATTTAATATACAATAATTAAAACAAGTAAACAATTAAACACATATAGCCAAACAAGTTAATTTTAAGGTTAGAACAATTCAAGTCCCCAATAGAGTCGTCATTCTATTTTATATAAAATAGAGAAACGACGGGTTTAAGAGTCGCCACTTAATTTATAAAGAAAAATTAAGAAAACTATTTTTTCAAAAGATTAAAAATAGAAAATCTAATGAAAATATTAAAGGGTTCGGGGTTCATATTAGCATTTCGGAAAGGGTTTGAAAGCAACCAAATTGTCCGCTAACACGCGGTTATCCAGTAATGAACCATTTGGCCAATAAGTTACAATTTTAACCGAATTGAGTGGTCAATTGCATTATGAATTTAGCCAATGAATTAGGAATGTAGCCAAAATGATCTAATTAGTGAATTCGGCTAAAAACCTAAATGAGACGAATCGATACAATTAATTTACGAGCTTCTTAATCTTAACGAAATAAAATATTTAACTTAATTATAAAATAATTATTCAAAATTATAATCCTAATTTAAACTAAACTAATTTAATAAAATACTTACTAAAATTAAAATCTTTTTGAGATGATTTTCGAATGTTTATAAAATATACTAATTATATACAAAATTATATAAAACATATATATTATTTAAAAATGATAAAATTAATTAAAAAGAACTTGAAAAATATATTGAACTTTGTAAAAACTAATTATTTCAAAGCGTTTGGAATTTAAGAAACTCGGTGATTAATCTGTATTGTGGAGGTTCAAAATTGGGTATCAACACATGGTTTTGGTGCAAGGTGGTATGACTGTGGCTGCTTATGAAGCAAAGTTCCATGCGTTGTCTAGATATGCTACTCAATTGGTGATTACTGAGGAAGAGAGAATTTAGTTATTTATTAGGGGACTAAATTCTGAGTTGCAGGTATTATCTGTTCATATGACCTCTGCAGGGGGGAGCTTTAATGAGGTAACAGACTTTGTGAAGAAAGTAGTGGGGGTGAGGCGAGACGGTCAGGCTAAGACATTGGCTAAGAAAGCCAAGAATTTTGGTAACTTTTAGGACTCCTACTCTAGAGGATCTGGTAGACCAACACTTGCAGCCCAGCTAATTCAATCTGCTATGCCCGCTTCTACAGGTAATTACTCCAAAACTTCACCTCAGATTTTGATTCAAGATAGGTAGGGAGTCGCACCTTCGGCGGGCAACATGCCATCTTTTGATCGTACTTGCTATAACTGTGGAGAACTGGGCATATGAGGAGAGATTGTCCCTACCCACGCATGACGGATTCCACGCACCAGCAGTCTAGAGCGGTTGTACCCGCGGGAAATGGTAATAATAGTCGAAGACGTCCACAAAGTGGGCAAGGAGGTAATCAACGAGGCCGTGGGGGTAGAGGAAATGGTAACGCAGGCAGAGGTGCAGTGCAGCCAGGCAGGGAAGTCGCCCGTCACGATGATAGGGCTCAGTGTTATGCCTTTTCGGGCAAAAATTGAGGCAGAAGCGTCTGATGCGGTGATCACATATACTATTCTTATCTGTGACCGGATGGCTAATGTGTTATTTGATCTAGGTTCTACTTATTCTTATGTATTTGTGTGATTTGCCTTTGAGTTTGATATGATTTGTGATATACTTGATGCCCCTATCCATGTTTCTACCCCAGTTGGAGAGTCAATCATAGTCACCCATGCCTATCATGCTTATCCTATTTTGTTTATGGGTTTTCAGACTTGGGCTGATTTGGTGATTTTGGATATGTCTGACATTTATATTATCTTAGACATGACTTGATTGTCCCTCTATTATGCTGTGTTAAATTTTAATACTAAATCTGTAACTCTAGAAATTTCGGAAAGGGAAAAATTAGAGTGGGAAGGGGTGTACAATCCTAACCAAGCTAAGATCATATCCTCCATTCGGGCTAGGAAACTGGTAGGGAAGGGTTGTTTAGCTTATTTGGCTCATATTCGATATGTCGAGGTTGAGTCTCCATCTATTGAGTCTATTCTTGTGGTGTCAGAATTTAGAGACGCGTTTCTTATCGATTTGCCTGATATGCCTCCGGATAGAGATATAGATTTTTGCTTTGATTAAGAGCCTGGTACGCGCCCCATTTTTATTCCTCCATATCGTATGGCTCCGACATAATTAAGAGAGCTTAACGCTCAAATTCAAGAGCTTCTTGATAAAAGATTTATTCGTCCTAGTGCTTCCCCGTGGGGTGCCCCAGTTTTGTTTGTTAAGAAAAAAGATGGTAGTATGAGAATGTGTATATACTATCGTCAATTGAATAGGGTCACCATTCGGAACAAGTATCCACTGCCTCGAATAGATGATATTTTTGACCAATTGCAAGGTGCATCAGTCTTCTCTAAAATTGATCTAAAGTTTGATTACCATCAATTAAAAATTAGGCCTGAGGATGTGCCCAAGACGACGTTTAGAACCCTCAATGGGCACTATGAGTTCCTAGTTATGTCATTTGGTTTGATTAATGCGCCTGCAACCTTTATGAGTTTGATGAATAGTGTGTTCAAACCATTTCTTGATTCGTTTGTTATAGTTTTTATTGATGATATTTTGGTCTATTCGAAAAGTGAGTAAGAGCATGTCAACCATCTTCGTATTGTTCTGGGTGTTCTTGGGAATCAAAGGTTGTATGCGAAATTTTCTAAGTGTGAATTCTGGTTGACTTCGGTTTCATTTTTGGGGTATGTAGTTTCGAAAAAAGAGGTAATGGTAGATCCTCAAAAGATAGAAGCGGTTAAGAATTGGGTTCGACCAAGTTCTGTGACTGAAGTTAGGAGTTTTGTGGGGCTCGCTAGCTACTACCGTTGATTTGTGAAGAACTTTGCTTCTATTGCCACTCACTTGACAAATTTGACCAAAAAGGCGATACCATTTGAATGGACTGAAAAATGTGAAGAGAGCTTTCAAAAGCTCAAGACTCTTTTGACCACCACACCTACTCTAGCATTACCGGTGGAAGGTAAGGATTTTATAGTTTATTGTAATGCTTCATATTCTGGTTTGGGTGTTGTGTTGATGTAGGATAAGAATGTTATAGCTTATGTGTTGCGTCAATTGAAGGTGCATGAGAGGAATTACCCAACACATGATTTGGAGTTGGCAGCGGTAGTGTTTGCTTTTAAGATCTGGCTGCATTACCTCTATGGTGTTAAATGTGAGATGTTTACTGATCATCGTAGTTTGCAGCATATATTCACTCAAAAGGATCTGAATTTGAGACAGCGAAGGTGGATGGAGTTACTCAAAGATTATGATGTAACCATTCAATACCATCTGGGTAAGGCTAATGTTGTGGCAGACGCTTTGAGTCAAAAAGTGGTGAGTATGGGTAGTCTAGCTTGCTTGAGTGTAACCAAGTGACCGTTGGCTAAGGAAATTCAGACCTTGGAGTCTAAATTCATGTGGTTGGGCATCTCAAAAAAAGGTGGGGTGTTAGCTAGCATTGAGGTAAGGGCCACGTTCATTGAGGAGATTAAGGCCAAACAATTTGAGGATGAAAATTTGAATGAGCTTAAGAAGAAGACTGTGATTGGTAAGGCACAAGAGACCATTCTTGATGCAGAAGGTGTGCTCAGCTTTAAAGGAAGGATTTGTGTTCCTCGAGTTGATGACTTGATTCAGAAATTAGTGATAGAATCCCATGGTTCACGATATTCCATTCATCCGGGTGTGACCAAGATGTACAGAGATTTGAAGCGAATTTATTGGTGGCCGGGCATGAAGAAATACATAGCGGAGTTTGTGACTAAGTGTCAAAATTGCCAACAAGTAAAGTATGGACATCAAAGGCCTGCATGTTTTCTTCAGAGAATGCTAATTCCGGAATGGAAGTGGGAAAGGATAGCCATATATTTCATGGTTGGTCTTCCCAAGACTTTGGGGAGGTTTGATTCTATTTGGGTAGTGGTTGACAGATTGACTAAGTCAACCCATTTTATTCCCGTAAGAATAGATTATAATGCTGAACAATTGACTAAAGTTTTTGTGAAAGAGATAGTGAGGTTGGATGGAGTGCCCCTTTCTATCAGCTGAGACCATGGTACCCATTTCACATCCAAGTTTTGGAGGAAGTTACATGATGAATTGGGCACACAACTCACTTTTAGTACATCCTTCCATCCACAGATGGACGGGCGGTCAGAGAGGACTATTCAAGTGTTAGAAAACATGTTGAGGGCATGTGTGATTGATTTTTGAGGGCATTGGGATAAGTTCCTACCTTTGTGTGAATTCTCCTATAATAATAGTTATCACTCAAGCATTGATATGACACCATTTGAAGCACTTTATAAGAGGGGATGTAGGTCACCCATAAGATGGTTCGAGGCTGGAGATGTGAAACCTTTGGGGGTTGATTTAGTGAAGGATGTTCAAGATAAGGTGAGGAGTATTCAAGCTAAGCTTTTAGCCTCCCAAAGTAGACAGAAGAAGTATGTAGACCATAAGGTAAAAGATATGGCATTTCAGACTGGTGAGAATGTTCTTCTTAAGGTATCACCCATGAAAGGGGTGATGAGATTTGGCAAGAAGGGCAAGCTAAGTCCGCGATACATTGGTCCTTTTGAAGTTCTTGAATGTGTAGGGCCTGTGGCCTGTAGATTAGCTTTACCTCCTAACCTATCGGGAGTTCATCTGGTATTTCATGTGTCCATGTTAAAGAGATACCATGGTGACGGAGATTACATCATTAAGTGGGACTCAATTGTATTAGACAAAGACATCCAATAAGAGGATGAACCGATTGGAATCCTTGATTGTGATGTGCGTAAGCTGAGGACCAAAGAGATTAAGTCTATGAAGATACAATGGAAGCACCGTCCAGTTGAGGAAGCTACTAAGGAAACCAAGAGGGACATGCGAGACAAGTATCCCCAATTGTTCGTCGATTCAGGTACTACTTCATTCTTTCATTAGCCTATTTTTCCTAAATTGTCACTTGGGGACGAGTGATGGGTAAATTGGTATCTATTGTATCGATCGGTTCCCATCGTTATAGAAAAGCCAACGGAGAAAAATTTTAGGCCGAAAAACTTTTTCGTAGTAACTTGGGATTTCCCAACCTAGTCCAGATTTGAACGAAATCAGAGTCAGTAAGGTCTAGGGAAATATGGTAGCAATTGGGTGATTTAAATATGATTTTAATTACATGAGTAGATAGCTAAGGCGTTAAGAAACTCGTACGACTTTACGAAATTGAATTCGGGTGAGTAGAACTCCCGAAACTGATCTTGGCGTGAATGGGTAGTTTCTGAGTGTCGTTGGTTGAAGGTGTGTTGTGAAATAGGGTCTTGCAATTATTAAAATAACTCATTGTTTCGTGCAAGCCGCTGATGCGGGATTTTTCCCACCAGGGCGGGGCCGTTGTAGCGGGGTGGGTACCGCTGTGGCGGGGTAGACACGACTTAAAGTCGGAAATAAACCCCAAAAATGTTTTATTCTACCATTTTTGAACTTGAGAGCTAAGGAACGAACCCAGGAGACTTCTTGACCATTTTTCACCATTCTTGAGGCTAAATGTAAGGTTTTAACTCCCGAATCCATTTTTCGATCTGTAGAACGTAATCTAATGGGTAATTATCGATGGGGGAGGGTTTTGATTTGGAATTTATGGTGGAAACAACCCTAATTGGGATATTGGGATCAAGGGTTTGATCTAGGGTTGATGGGATTGTTAGTAATTCGGGTAATTAGTTATCGTTTATTGATTCCCGTGTTATAATTATTGTTTGTAGACCAAGAACAAGCGGAACAAATTCGGAAATGGAAGAATCAAGTATCTTAAGGGATTCAAGTTTTGTTTGAGGTAGGTGATAGTTGTGATTCTATGATTGTGTGATGTATGTTTGTTCTTGCTTCATTATGAAACATGTATGTATGTGAATGTTGTAATATTGATCACACTAATTGTAAATGAGTATGAACAAATGACTATATGCCTTGATACACTTCTTGATTGTATGATTATTGAGAATATACTTGTGATTATGATTGTGGCTTGTTGAATGGATCGGGTGTTGCGTTTCGACACACTAACTGGGATCGGTTGCCACGTTCCGGCATAAATATGAGATCAGTTGTCACGTTCCAGCATAAATATTGGATCGGGTACCACGTTCCGGTACACTAGCTATTTGAGTTTGGATTCCATGAGAGGACCAATGACTTGTTGTAAATGTATATTGTTGAGAATGTGATAATCGATATTGTACATGTTAGGTATTTGCATGTTTATAATGTTGTATTTACTTATGTATGTTGCACTTAGTGGGATAGCCGCGTTATACTACCAGTACACTGTGGTTGTGTACTGATACTGCACTTGCTCTTTCTTTGTTGAGTACAGGGCATCTTCAAGCAGCTATTGACATACCTCGTTTAGAAGATCAGTGATCGTCGTTCGAATTCAAGGGTGAGCCAGTTCTTTTGGGATGCCATAAGTTCTCTTTTTGTCTATGTCCACATTTTGGACTTAGATTTTCTAGTTAGTTGTTAGTACTTTAGTTTGGGGTTCTAACCCTTCTTGTTTAGACTTATGG
This sequence comes from Solanum acaule, assembly GCA_036250505.1. Classification (NCBI taxonomy): domain Eukaryota; kingdom Viridiplantae; phylum Streptophyta; class Magnoliopsida; order Solanales; family Solanaceae; genus Solanum; species Solanum acaule. The sequence continues at coordinate 2,335 of JAJOOR010035928.1, read as the reverse complement.
ATCTTGTTAGAGTTTTGGTACGTTGACTTTCAGGTTCTGGGTGTTATTCCGCATTTGTTTAGTTGTTAGGCTATTGTTTGGAGTTTATGGGAACTCCCTATTTCTTTCCTTAGCATTTAACTTGCTTCCATAACCTTAAATGCTTTAGTGTTTTGATTGAGTTGGTTAGCTAATTAGTATTAATGGTTGTCCCACCGGAAGGCTAGTGTGGGTGTCAATCACGACGGTCTGGGTCGTGACACATAGGTCTCCTTAACCGAAAATCCATGAAAACCACAAGAAACTAACTCATGCCTAAAAAGGCCAATATAAACTCGGGACATCTCAAAAATCAACTAAGACCTCTCCTAGGCCTAAAATCATCCCCTGAATCTAACAGAACTCTTAGAATTTTGATTCGAGCATCTGAACCCCGAATGTTGACCAAAGTCAATCCAAAGGCTAAAATTCCACAATTTCACAGCTTAGAACCTCAAATTCTCAAAATTAAAAGACTTGAAAATCAAAACCGACGACTCTCACGAATTAGATTTTACATATCCCACTAATGGAATTGACGAAATTCCATTCCGACACTCAAAACTCCAAAAGACGTCGAAAACTACTTTCTTAACAACTTAGCCTTTCAAACTCAAAACTTACCAAAAACATCAACTTTTAACTCAATGTTTAAAAATCAACTTTTCAAACTAAATCATGGAAAACTCAGGGCCACTATCGGGAGGGCAAAATGATAATTCCACAAAAAAAAATGACCAACCGAGTCATTACATATTCGTTTTTTACTCATTTTAAATAAGGTACCCAAGCCATTTAAAATGGATAAATATGAGTAGGTACCCATATAAATGACTCATTTTGACAGTCCTAGTTAGGTATAACACCTGATTTATATAACTGTTTGATAGTTTGTCAGAATTATGCCGTTATTCATAAATTACGAATTAATTATGAGTGAATTTCTTTATTATTTTTGTCAATATTAGTTATGTAGGTATTAATTATTCATGTATTAGCTAGTTATATATGTTTTACTTATTCCACCTGCATATAATAATATAATGTTTTATTAATATTAACGACGAGATTTATTATCACCTTTTGCATGTCCTCTAAAATTTAATAGAGGTGCAAATTCTCTCAATTTGTGGCCTACCATACTATCCCTTTTATGAATAGACAGATGTTTTTTTTCATTATGGATGGTAAAGTAATAGCATGGCCGATCATTATGGGTATAATAGTAGATGTTCGGGAGCTGATTTATCTCAATTAAGCTTTCAACAGAGAGGAGAAAAATCTTATTTGAATGTAAGGAATTCTTCTATAAAGAATAAGGAAGAAGTTTCAGTGGTGGCTATTGTCTTTGTGGTCCCATTTTAGATATAGCAAGAAAAGTAATAATGTTGGGGGAAATAATAAGCATTGAGCTTACACGAACCAAGCACAATGAGGTTCCCTTATAAAAATTTTAACAACTTATATATATTTATATATATTAATTATGTCAGTTTCTAAATTGTCAACCAAATAACATATTAATTTCATACATAAATAACCTATTTTCTATCTAACTAAATATAATATAAGTTACACGAAAAATTAGTACATAAATAATTTATTTCTTATCTAGCGATCAACAATCCCTAAAAAAAAAAAAAAGACACCATATAAAGTAGGAATCGAATAGTCTACCCAAATGATGTTTGAAATGAAAAAATAAGGTTAATTAATAGGGGAAACTAAGCAAATACCCCATAAAAGCAAAATAATTACAAACATATACCACTTTACATTCATACCCCACTAAATAATTACACTATATACCCCCCCTCCCCACCTTTAATTTATATTTTAAAAAAAAAACTATTTTTGAAAAACATTACAAGATCGGAAGTTTAGGTCAGGTCCTGGGTTAGATCTCAGGATCGAATTTTGGAACGGTCGTCGATGTCGTGTCCTAGTTCGGGTGTCAAGGTCAGGTCCTAGATCGATTATTGGGGTTTATTTTCAGATCAGGAATTATTTTCCTAAAGAGTATTTTCTAGTCTCAAGCCAAAAATAAAAGATATTTCTAGAAAATATTTTTCAATCACGAACCAAACATTAAAAAATATTTTCTACTCACCAACCAAACATGAGAAAATAAGTTATAAATCCACTTGTTTTCCAATAAAACATTTTCTATGAAAAATAATTTTCTTCGTACCAAACACACCCTATGAATTATTATTTTCTAAGATTTAAGATGTAAAGTTCATTGATCTATTAGAGCTACAGAAATTTTTGATAAAAAGAGTAAGTAAAGTACTTAAAAATATTTATAAAGAATATA
>JAJOOR010035926.1:0-10564 GCA_036250505.1 Solanum acaule | reverse complement strand
TTTTTTTTAACTGTTAGCAAATTTATTATTATTTTCAGATTTTAAATTGATTTTAATAATTTATAATTTATAAATTTTAGGAATTGTATGGTGCTGACATGTGGCACTTTTTCCTCTCTTATATATATATAGAGAGAAAAAAAATAGATTTATTATTAATTATTTAAAACTATATTTAGTTACCGTAGAATTAAATGGGTCTAAATATAAGTATTGACATGTGACCATATATTTAAATTAATTCTTGATTAATTAACATTATTTAATAATAATTTATATTGTTTATTTAAAATTTTGTGTAACTACGGTAGAATTAATTGGGTCTAATAAATGGGTCTAATAGTAAATATTGACATGTGTCTATATTATTTTATTAATTATTAATTATTTAAAATTAGTTAAATTTTAAAATTTTAAAAATTTGTGGTGTTGACATGTGTCTATATTTATTTAATTATTGATTATTTAAAATTTTGAAAATTTGTGGTGTTGACATGTGTCATTTTTTCTTCTCCTTTTATATATAGATAGATTGTATATTGACACTTCTTAGCTTTTACGTAATTTTATTTCTTTATATTTTGACATTCCTTAGTCAAAATTCTGGCTCCATCACTATGTGAATGTACATTTCTACCCTTGTGCATATCTTGTGACTTTGGAGCACGATTTTCTATAATTTCAGTTACTATTGTGGTTGTAGATGTACATTTTTGCTCCTCCGCCTAATTTTTCATTTTGGTGGCTTCGGAGCATGGTTTTCTAAAATTTCAGTTACGATTGTGACTGTGAATGTACATTTCTACCCTTACGTGTAATTTTTTATGATGAAAATTTTGAGGGTATAGTCGGTATTTCAAGAATTACTAGCTATTTGAGGGTGGATGGCTCATTGAAGTAGCAAATTGAATTTGCAATCTTGTTTTGGATTATTATGAGAGGAGCAGAATGATGTAACGCCGTAATGAATACAGTAAGATGGACGGCGGACCCACAAACTACGTGCTTTAAAGTAGGGGTATTCATCGTACTATATGGTACACTGAAAAAAATTCAGAGAATTTTGAGTTTTAATTCTTAAAAATATTATTTACTATTATGATATTGCATTTATTCGATATATATGTAATCTGGTGGCTTTCATTTTGATTTATACAGTATTGTAAGTTAGTTATTATGATTTATTTATATATAATGTAAAATTATGGCCTCGAAATACTATATTATCATACTGAATTAATCAAATATGATTCAATATTTGTTCATTTGGTTTCGATTTATATGTTATGATAAGTCACTCACTATTGTTTGCTCGACTCCAACTTACTTGCAATGTAAAATTATGAATTCGATAATGACAGAAACTCAGTTCCAAAAAAGAAAATTTAGGCCTTCATCTTGTTAAAACTGTAAACCCGCAAACTCTTTTAACTAGCTTGTCATAATTAATAGCTAAATGATTTGTGAATAGAGTATGGTTAAGGTATTTGGAATTCAGATGAGATTAATGCTACCTTTGAAATGTGTATATTCTGAAATCTGATCACCTTCAGTTAGTTTAACTTTTTTTAAAAATTCTAACCAAAGATAATTCAAAATAAATTTATTTTTCAGTAATCGAAAGCAGGTAGTGGCCGGTCAAAGGTCAACTATCACACCCCTAATACCTAAGTTTGAAAATTATGTGGACATTAGGATCTAGGACCGACTTAAAAGTGTACAAAACAATGAAAATAATAGTATAATATGTTTTTGGATTCACGAATAAATTAGGCCCGCAGATCCCTTATTTACTTTGGATAGGAACAAATTTATTAGGAAGAGTCCTCTTAATTTAGTACTCGTACCATTATAAAATTTGCGTCTTAAATGAATGATAAAATTTGTGTGGTAATAAATTATTTTATTAAGGATAAAATGAACATTTTAAAGTTAAATTATTACTTAATATATAAATGTTTCATTCTTTTTTTGACGGACTAAAAAAAAAATTAAGTCATATAAATTGAGGCAAAGAGAGTAGTAATTTGTACACTAGAAATCCTAATTACCTACCCTATGGTACAAAATTGAACATGTTCAATTTTCTTTAGGGAATGAGAGGCATGACAAAACTCTTCTCAAATGTATATATTTTTGGATGATCAATATCAGATTCTCCATAATATTCAAAGCAAAGCATATTAATCTATGTGATTGGTTTAATATAAAAATTATATATCTACAAAATTGAAAAATATAAAAAAGAATTACACAAGTCAAATAACACAAAACCAAATGAAAACCACTAGAATTGAGTATAATTTCCAGATATTTGGGATTGCAGAATTTTTTTTTCCATTGATTGGGCAATTTAGGCCAAGCTCTCAAAATCATTTACAATATTGTCAAAAACTATGTACATGACAGCAATAATTAGATATAACTGCTATTATGATTGATCAATATGGACCCCAACAGCTCAAATACATGACTTTCCTCAGAGACTCTTCAGATTGCTTCACTTTACTGTTAGCAGAAACCAAAGAAGAAGAAGAAGACATTTTTTTGGCCTGTAAATATGAGCGTAGATTGTTCTTTGCGTGCTGATTTATGGCTCTGATTGTGTAATTCCACCTACACACTCCTTGATCTTTTAGTGCCTCTACCACTCCCACGCTTACTGCTGCAACCCATGCCCTGCTTGTTGAACTCATTTTTCGATATTGTGTTGGTTGAATTCTCAGCGATTGATGCTTTTGAATTTATAGATAAGTGCGTCTCAATAAAATTAATGGCTTTTATCTCAATTCACGTGGTTTTGGAGCATAGTTTTCCAAAATTTCAGTTACAGAGTGTGGATAAGAATGTACATTTCTGCAGTTAGCAGAATGATGTGCATAACGCCAAAATGCATACATAAAACAATGAGTACTTGAGATGGATGCACACGGATTGGGTAGATAAATGAAAACCCACTGGCTGTCTGGCCCAGGGGCGGACCCACATGGAGTCCACGGGAGCTCGAATACCCATTAACCTCGTCTCTGAATATATATATCTATGTTGAAATTGAGAGATATTTGTATAAAATTAGAGTTAATATCTCATATAGTCACTCAACTTTGAATAGTTAACTTAGAAAGCCACCCAACTTTGAGTAGTTTATTTAGAAAGTCATTCAACTTTATTTTACAACTCAAAAGTCACTTAACTATTGATATTTCACTTAAAAAGTCACTTAACTAGGGGTGTTCACAGGTTGGTTTGGATCGGTTTTTGGTCAAAACCAAAACCAAACCAATTTAATCGGTTTTAAAATTATCAAAACCAAACCAAACCAAATATAATATACATTTATCGATTTGGTGATTATCGGTTTCGGTTTGGTTTGGTTTGGTTCGGTTATTAACCATACACAAAAATAAAAGAAACAATTCATTTAAAATGTAAAAAAAGTGACAACAATCCATTCAAAACGAAAAATAGTTAGAATGACTTAAATTACTGAACTTTTGATCACTAAATTTACTATCAATAAAGCTTTAAAACTCACTATATTGGCCTAGAAGGAAGAGACAATAACATTTTCAGTCCCACAAATAATTATCATAGACACTCATATACATGAAATCAATAAGATAAATGTTTCATCTTAGACATTTTTGCTTTCATTAAGTAAATTATAAAGAAATTTTAATGAAAATATGTATAAGATCTTTAAAATTGTTTATAAAAACAATATATTAAGTATGTATATAATTCATTGGTTCGATTATTTCTTTGGTTTTTTCTAATAAAACCATAACCAAACCAAACCAAACCCAAATAAAATCGGTTTTATTTTATCGGTTTGGATCAGTTTTTATCCAAACCGTGAACACCCCTACACTCAACTATTGATATTTTACTTAAAAAGTCATCCAACTAATTTAAATAATTTCTTCTTTAAATTTTGTTGAAATACAATTTTGTTTAAACTATTTTTATAAAAAAAATAAAAAATGCTCAGTTTAATTATTTTGTTAAACTTTGTTGAAATACAATTTTTTTTAAAAATAATAAAAGATTGCTACTGTGCGTCTTTTTTATCTTTTTGATTACTCCTTTTAATTTAATAAAAGATTGTTAAATGTACCATAGCAATTGACAAATTAAAATTAAAATGTACTGTAGCATTGCTATTAATTTAATAAGAAAATAATAAAAGATTGCTACTATTTTAAACGTACAGTAGCAATTGAGAAAAAAACTTGCTATTGTCTTACTAAAATTAAATATGCTGAAAAATGCTACTGTACGATTTTCAAAAAAATTGTAATTAAATAATTGAAGTAGGTCAATAAGATAATTAAAATAAATATTTTATTAATCTTAAAACTAACTTAAAATAAAATTTAGATATCAACAAAATTTAATAAGTAAATCATTTAAGTTTGTTGGGTAACTTTCTAAGTAAAATATCAATAGTTAAGTGACTTTCTAAGTGAAATATCAATAGTTCAGTGACTTTTGAGTTATAAATTAAAGTTGAGTGACTTTCTAAGTGAACTATGCAAAATTGAATGACCATTTGAGATATTATCTCTATAAAATTAACATGGAGCAGTCAATGAACAAATGATTTGGCTGGTCCATTTGCTCTTGGGTGGGTGTTTAAGGTTCTTTTAGTGTTGTTGAGTTTGAGTTCGAATTTTACTGTTAACATGTTTTTTTATATTTCTTACTCCGCCACTTTCAGAGCATCCACAACCTTAAAATCTTAGATCTGTCACTTGGCCACTAGAGCCTAAACCATGGGAAGGATATTTATAAAGTATCATGTGATACTCACTAGGTAAAAGAATAATCTAACGTTGTAGTGTGTACAAATATAACTTTTTAAACTTATTTAGGTTGGACTTAACTTGGATTCGATTATATTTTAACTCGATCAGCTTAACTCTGGTCAAAATCAAAGATTATTTCAGCTTGATTGATTTTTTTCTCTTGATTATGTAAAGCGTATATGATGGAATATGGATAATAATAAACAAAATTATCCTTAAAATTTACGTAATATTTTAATAAGCAATATAATTAAATAATAATAAAATTTGAGTTACCAAATTATGGTATGTTAAGATTTCTGATACAGCTCAAGGATAATTAATAAACTATCTACAAATATATGACGTAGAATAAATTTGATATACTGGCCATATACATATGGCAACGATAATAGTACTGCCCCATTATTCTGTACGGTCACTGGTCATGTTAAGAATTGATACAGAATAACAGATCTGTGGATCTACCAAAAGAAACAAGTCTTTTTTCAGACGTAATATTTTAACTCAATAGTAAGGAATTAAAGGAAAGTAAGCTTTGTTATATTTTTATCTTCTATCCTAAAATTTAGGATCTCAAATTTCTAACCTGAATTCACCGAAAGATCAACTCTATTCATAGAGTTTCTTCACATACAATTATTGAAAGATTTCGAGATACATGCTTATCTTTGAAATGGCATGCCCTTAACTAGTACAGTGTGTCCTATTTACAATCATAGCATAATTTTACATTTTATACCGTCTCCTATCATCACTATTAAAATCTTCAATTTGGACCCCAACAGCTCAAATACATAACTTTTCTCAGAGATTCTTCAGATTGCTCTGTCTTTTCACTCTTTGCAATAAGTGAAGAAGAAAGTTTCTTAGCTTGAGAGTAAGATCTCATGTTATTCTTTGTGTGTTGTGCCAAACACTTCAATGGGTAATCCCATCTACACAATCCAACTTGATCTTTTAAGGCTTCCACTGCTCCAACACTAGCTGCTACTATCCACGCTCTCCTGCTTGAACTCATTTTGATTAAATTTCTTATAAAATTAACTACTTTTTTTCCTGCTTTGTTTTTGATATATATGAATTGATTCAATGATGTTGTGATTGCTTGTACATTTGAATGTTTTTGAGATGTACGTTGTAGAGAAATTGGGGATAAATATATAGGCACAGCACTGATGTAAAGAAGCAAAGGGGGAAGAATCTAGAAAGTGATAAACCAGTGGTTTTACTGCCACTGTGGGCTCTAAAGCCAGTGGTTTTATTTTTTGTTTTTCTCAACTTTACCCCTGAAAAAAAGGACAGTATTCAAATTTTACTGAGAAAAAGACAAAGAGTCAATTTTTTATTTATCACAGATGTCATTTAAATAATTCAGGATAAAAATTATATTTTTATATTTTAATAATATTGGATTTTAAAGAAATACTTATTACATAAGAATAATTTAAATAATTACACATTATATATATATATATAATATGTTCAATTTTTATCAAATAATACTGTACTTAATTATTTCAAAATTAAGAAAAATACTTCATATTTAGAATAATCGATGGAACCTGGCTGGTTCTAAGAAATTCATTTGATCTCCTGCTGAAATTGCACAACTACCAAGTAAAAGTTTATAGACTTTAGAATAATGAGCCTCTACTAATGTGCTGAGATTTAAAATTCATGGAGATTCATATATTTTAAATTCTTTCAGCTGAATCTTGTTAGTGAAAAATTAAATTATAAATTAAATATAATTAATAGTATATATATATATAAATAATATTATTTTATTTTTTATTTTTTGTGTATTTGATTTTTTATATTTTGGCTTTCTAATACTTTCCTAGTCTCAATTTATGTGGCACTTTTCATTTTTCGAGAGTCAAACAATTTAAATTTGATTGAAAATTTGCACGTGGAATCTTCAATTTTTTAAAATGAAATTTATATATTTTTAAACTATAAGTTATACAATAATTGACAATTCAAAATAATTAAAAGATATATGAGAAATTTACTATAAAAAATAGACTTATTTGAATCTCGAAATTCGAAAAGTGTTATATAAATTGAGACGAGAGTAAAAAAATTTAACTCCACTAATATACATAATTGATTGAGACAAATAATCTATTATTCGGAAAATATTTGTAGACGAAACTGAGGACTAGAACCACTGGTTTCTTCATAAACCAATGGTTTTATTACAAGGAATCAAGACAGGCTACATGTTCTGTAATTAAGAATTAATGTACTTTCAAAATCTAAAGTAAAATTAAAATCCTCCTTCCTAATTTAATTTTGAGTATTCAATTATTTTTGTTCTTCCTTTTCTCCTCTTTGTTATCTTACCGTCAATTACACGGAGAAAATAGAAAAATGTCAAATGCTCAAAAATTATTTTTGTTCTTCTTATTTTATCCTTAAAAATTATTAGTCTTAAAAATATGAATTTAATCAGTATAAAAAACTTAAATAATTAATTTAAGTTCATTGAACAAATTAATTTATATTTATTTATTAAAAACTTAAATATCACTAAATAAGAATGTTATGAGGCGTGAAACTTAAAGATCACTGAATAAGAATACAATGATAAATTCACTTGATTTCTTATTAAGGCAGGAATAATAAAATGATGATATATAAATAGAAACGGAGTGAGTACGCATTACTGAATTCTAAGCTTTCTTCAAAAATAAGAACTTTTAGCAACGGTAAAATGTACTTAACCCAAAATATTAACGGAGGTAAAACTAATTCCATTTTATATAATTTAGAGGTAAATTAGAACCATTTTACATTGGTAAATAGATGGAAAGTTTCAAAACTACAAATTTCACATGATTCATTAGAGAACAGCGTCAATATCAATATGGACTAGAAGAAAAATGTTTTCCCATTAATATTGACAAGGCAATTAAGCCTCAAGCTATAAAACTACTGCTTCAACATTCTCCTAAATTCTCAAGGAATATATATATGCACATAAGAATATCAAAAAATTTAACAGTTGGAATTCAATATGGATCCCAACAGGTCAAGTACATAACTTTCCTAAGAGACTCTTCAGACTGCTTAGCTTTCTCCTTCATTTCACTTTTTGTAGAAACCAAAGAAGAGAATTTTTTGGCGTGTGAATATGAGCGTAGATTGTTCTTTGCGTGCTGATTTATGGCTCTGATTGTGTAATTCCACCTACACACTCCTTGATCTTTTAGTGCCTCTACTACTCCTAAACTCACTACTGTAACCCATGATCTGCTTGTTGAACTCATCTTCAAATTTTGGCTTACTATTTTTGTGATTGCTTTTACAAAGACTTGTTCTTTTTGTGTCTGTTGGATTCAATTACTTGGGATGATGAATGGATGATTTTATATCTATTGTTATTATATATATATAGGTAAGTATTGCTCAATAAAACTAGTGGCTTTTGGCTGTGCTATTTTTATTTTCCTGTGGTTTTTGGAACATGGTTTTCCAATTTTGGAGGTAGGTGTGTGTTTATGGAGGTGAAGTTGGCACTTCAATTATTACTACGTGTACTGTATTTGGAGAGCACACTGATTTTTGGAGTGACACATGTTCTGGTATAAATGAGGCTAAAATAAATAAATAAAATTTTAATAAGAAAGCACACGGATTGGCGAGATTAAAGAAAATCCACTTGCTCCCAAACCATGGGAAAGGATATTCAAATGAAACCAATGTCAGATGATTGAACATAAATGTAGTTGTATATCGTTTCTTTTCTAATGTATGATGTAATTCTCCGAAAGTAATAATTAAAAAATATATAAAAAAATGATAACAACAAAATATAATACGATGATTAAAACACAATAAACGTTAAATATGTATCAAAGTAACTATATGTATAAGATTAATACTATGGCGCACACAATGCTTAGTAGCGATTTCACACCATTTTATCTATATAAGATATATTTTGGTATGTTAAAGTTATGTTACATCGGATATATTCACCTCTTTTCAATAGTTTTCAAACACTATTTTGATATACCCTTAATAACTTATTTTTAATGATTTTTGACTGTTAAGCTATTTTTTAACTTTGAAAGTGTTTGGATAACTTTAAGAATAAAAAGTATAAAAAGAAAAAGAAGAAGTCAATTTTGATCATTACAGTTCAAAGAGATATGGAAATAGAAATATGCATAAATAAACTATTTGACTTGGAAATATATTCTGATCCAATTGAAAGAAATTGAAGAAAGAGGGAGCAATCCAAAAGAAAAAATTTCTTTAGGTAAAGACTATTCACAAGAAGCCTACAGAAAAATTTATCAATTTATACCTAAGTTTATGTTAAGAAAATGCGAATAAATGTGCCTGAAAGCATCAATTTACATTTTCAATTTCCACTCGTCGTGATTTAATATTTTTAATTTGTACTGATCTTTTGAGATGCTGTTCGATCTTAATTCTATTTCTAATTTCATTTATTAATTTCAGATTTTAAAAACCATATACTATAGTATTTCATTGAAGTGATACAAAAACATTGGAATAGCTGATTTGTCATCAAAGCAACAAATTATCGAAATATATCAACACGTTTTCTCATATAATTTTCGAAATACACAGTAGTCCTATTTAATTACAATCAATTTGGACCCCAACAGCTCAAATACATAACTTTTCTCAATGATTCTTCAGATTGCTCTGCCTTTTCATTCTTCGCAATTAATGAAGAAGAAAGTTTCTTGGCTTGAGAGTAAGATCTCATGTTATTCTTTGTGTGTTGAGCCAAAGACTTCAATGGGTAATTCCATCTACACAATCCAACTTGATCTTTTAAGGCTTCCACTGCTCCAACGCTGGCTGCTACTATCCACGCTCTCCTGCTTAGACTCATTTTGATTTTATTTCTTCTAAAATTTAACTGCTTTGGTTCACTGTTTTTTTTTTTTGTTTTGATAGCTAGTAAATTTGATGATTTTAGAGATGATGTTTAAAAGTTGGGGCTAAGGCTGAATATATAGGCATGAAGAGTAAATTGGATAAAGAGAGTGTAGCTAGAAAGTGATGAGCCACCGGTTTTTGGGTTACTGTGGGTTCTACCGCCAGTGGTTTTCTAGACGTTCCATTTATTCATTGTGATTTCTTAAAATAAGACACGAGTTGGAGCACGGCACGCTTTTGTCATCCTTAATACTTTTTTTTTTGTATTTTACTTTTTATATTAATTACTAGATAATGTTGCCCGTGCTATGCACGGATCCAATAATATAAATGGTATATTTTGGGGCTAATAACCGAATTTTTGAAGCAATTGTTTGCGTGGATAAAGGAATAAGTTTTTTTATTACAAACTTATACTTTCTTTAACGCTATTTAAGGCATAATAAGACTACCCACATACAAAAATTTTATAATATTTTATGTTGTCAATTATCATGATTTATAGTATTTTTACGATAGATTCACTTCAAAAATCAGTGGAATTTTTTGTATTTTTTTTCAAAACATATTTTATGTTGTCAATTATCATGATTTATAGTATTTTTACGCAATTTTTAAATATAAAAAAAATAAGACAAATAAATTAAAATGGACCCAATATATGTTATTTTTGTTGTCTCAATTTATGTGACACAAATGAAATTTGGAGAGTCATCCAAATTTTCATATTATTTTTTTAAATGTTTGAAGTTATTAATTATTGTGATTTATAATATTTTTATGTAACTTTGAAATAATGTACATTACTGGTCACTTTGTCCTAATTT
>JAJOOR010035922.1:0-11896 GCA_036250505.1 Solanum acaule | reverse complement strand
ATCTCAAAAAGGCATAATACATAAATATACCCTTTAACTTGGCCTCAGCTCACATTTATGACCTCCAACTTTGGGTGTGCACAAGTAGACACTTAAGCTTGTATAAAGTTGAACAAATAGACACATGTGTACTACGTGGCATCTTACATGGCAATTTTCATCCTACGTGGTGTCCTACGTGTATTATGTCACATAGGACTCATGTGTCTACTTGTTCAACTTTATACAAGTTAAAGTGTCTACTTGTGCACACCCAAAGTTGAAGGGTATAAATGTGAAATGAGGTCGAGTTAAAGGACACATTTATGTATTATGCCTCTCAAAAATAAGCATCATAACATCAACCTCTCTAACTGTGTAATTATGTTTGTATCGTGAACTCGGGTATCTCAGAGACTCTGTTCCTGAGTAGGTCCTTCCCCCCAACCAAAGTCGGAACAAAATCATAAATTGGACAGTTGCAACAATTTATGCAGAGTTCAATCAGAGTACATTGATCAACACATTACTTGCTTAGCTGTGTATAGGATAGATTTAAAAGTCGCGCTGAATACAAGCACAATGAATAAGTGAGAGTCACACTAGAGAAGAATTTTATAGGACTGTCCTTCCAAAAAGCCATATGGAAAGAACTTTAACTACATGACAGGTATGTTGAAGTGGATGGTGGAGCCACGATTTTCACCAAGAGGTTCAAAATTTGAAAAAGTAAACACACCAATTACTTTCGACATCTACATGAAAAAAAAAAATTAACCCGGTAGTATAATTTTCCACCGAAGGGGGTTCATCTAAGCTGGCTCCGGTCAACGTGATCATATATAAGACATGGATATGTTGACGTGGCACGCCATGTCAACATGGCCAAACGATGGTTCAATGATATGACAGCCACGTCAAACAGATGTAAGGATTAAACTAACATATTATATTTTTCTCCATTTTAATATTTTTATTTTGCCTGAATTTGGAAACTAAAGACTATTGGGCTAAAACAGTCCAAAAAAATGGTGTGATGTTGTCCAAACATAATGTAATCAGAGGCGAACCTAGAATTTGTAGAACATGGATACACCACTAAAAAAAAGATAATTGTATTAAGTGAGAATTGATCCCAGGTAAATAACTAAACAATCCAACCAATTGCACTATTTAGCCTTCTCGTAAGATGGGCGCCAACACGAAAACATTTACATAAAATATGTAAAACATCATGGTTTCACGTGCCCCTTTTTAGCCTGTAAACTCGCCCCTAGGTGTGATATTATCCGTTCTAAGCAGCGCCTCCACGGTTTTCGCCAAAACATCTCAAACCATTTAAGAGTTATTCATCACCTTTTCTACTTTCCATTTCCATGTGCAACTTTGTTCACACAACTAACAAAAACAATGTATACTTCTAAAAATATGTTCAATTCGCCACATCAATTTCTCAAAATATTGGACCAAAACCAAACCTAATCAAATTAATTTTTTCTCTTTTCAGATTCAATTTTAACCTAATTATGAACATTCTGATCAATTCCTAAACCTACACACTTATAAAAAATAATAATTAATAATAATAATGAATATAAAATGTAGAATACCTGTAAAGTCGGCTCTGTAGAGGTTTTAGTTTTTGTGATTGATAGAGAGTGAGATGTGTAATTTGGTGTTTGAAGGGCGAAAACTGTGTGTTGGTGATGATGAGATGACAAGTTAGTTACTACACTCATTTTTGGTTTCTGTGGGCTTTGCCATCTGTTATACTTACCCTCCACGTGTCACTCCATCCATGTATTATAACCCACCACTACAACACCAATCATCACATAACAAATCACCTTATGAGAATATTTACGAAATATCTGAATACACATTTAAATATTAAGATGTATTATGCTTTGATCGTGAAATAATTAAATTTTTTTCTTTTTAACATTTGAATAGGTAAGACTTGCTTTTATTTAAAAGTTAATAATAAATGTAAGTTTATATAAAATACCTTTTTTTGTCTCAATTTAAATGGGTAAGACTTGTTTCGGAATGGAGTTTTAAGAGAAAAAATTGAAGATTTTTTAAATTTGTTATTTGTAAAAATTCATGAATTTTTTTTAGAGTAAACTTTAGATTTAGCTAACATAAAAATCATATTTGTATGTTATAGCTATAGTTTGTATAATTGCACTCCATAGCAAAAATAATGTTTGCTATGGAGCATCAGATCTGTATAAATCGCTGGCAGCCTCTCAATTCAATTGTATATATGTAACTACTATGTATATGTATCAATGATTGTGTTTGTATATCTACACAAAATTTGAATTTGTATACAGTTGAATCGAAATAAAACATTTGAATATCAAATCTCTCTCTCTCTCTCGCTTTATACAACACAAATTACACATTGTAATTTGTATAATTTGTGTTTGTATAAAGCGAAAAAGAGAGAAAGACAAAAGAGAACTGATACATGAAGATTTGTATATGTATAATTATAAGTGTATAGGACGAAAATATATGTCTTTGTATTTGTATATACACTTTTCTCTCGCTTTATACAAACACAAACGCAATTTATACATTTGTGTTTGTATAAAGTGAGAAAGGCGAGGGAGAGTGGCGAGCGAGATTCGCTGGGGAGAGAGGCGAATGGCAATTGTTTGCTACGGATTACAATTAAATGAAATTGTGGTTATAGCATTTAATTTGAATTAATAGTTTGCTATTTTATACAATTTTCCCTTTTATTTATAGTTATAAATCACTAGTTAACCAAACCGCGCTTCGCGTGGTCATATTTTTCTATATTAATTGATATAAAAAAAATTAAGAAATTGTCATACTAAAATATATATATATGAAAAAATCAAACAAAAAATAACAATAAAAGAAAAAAACAATAGAATTAAATTAGTTTCAAGAAAAATAAGAAGAGAATTATATTTTTTCCTTGGAACAATACAAAGACATATTTCTTTATGCACCAATTTTATATACGTTGCTATCTCATTTTTGGGTGTTTTAAATTATTTATGTTATTTTACTAATAATTTCCTTTATATAATACTATTTACGTTTATATATTTATTTAACTATATAAATTTAGAGTTCATGTAATTTTTCTTACTTATAATTTAAAATTTTCACAATTATTACTTTTAAATATGAGCATATCAATTTGTTTAATTGATAAAATTAATAGCTTAAATTTTTTGTTATATATCTACACAAAACGTTCATATGGAAGACACAAAAATTAATATTTCGTAAAAAAATTACATTAAAAATTAGAAATAATAAATACACAAGAGAGCTCAAATATCAATTTTGTATAGAAACTGAATAAACTATGTAATCCAAACACTACATAAAGATGAAGAAGTTAAAAACGAATATCAATGATTTCATATATTAATATGTGGATGAGTTTTGATTTTCAATAAAGAAGATGAAAAATTTGGACAATAAATGATAATGATTGTGACTTTTATTCTTATAAACTAATAAAATAAATAAGAAAATAGGAAAATATTATATTTTTTTGGCTAGTGCAATATTTTTTTAGTGTCAGCTTTAATCATGGGTTCATCATGAAACGTAATAAATATAAATGGATGTTAGAATGTATTTTTTTTGGAGAGTTACGCCTTTCCATTTTTAAAATTTATTTAGTGAGCAATTATCTTATTCTTCAATTGCCTAATTATGTAAATATTTTTTAGATTATTGAAAATTAGATCAAAAGAGAAATCTCATAATTAGGAGAGTTAAAGGGATGATTTAAATTTTTTCAAGCTATTTGAAATGATATTTCATTAGACTACTCTATTTTAATAAATTTTCATTCGTTAAGGAGAAAATGAAAGATTTGAGTGATAAATATTTTTGTCTTTAAATTTACAATAAATAATAGGAATAAGTGGAGTAGTAAAATTTGAGGTATTTAAATTCTTATAATAAATAAAAGAAATTAATGAAGGGAATAGTAATTGACACATTTTTTAATAGTAATTATAAATAGAAATATAGTGAAAATTACAATAATAAAAAAAGAAAAATAAATAAATAAGGATCATTGGCCAAAGAGAGGTGGCAAATCATTTTTTTAATATTTTAGCTTTATATAATATATATAGATACATATAAATTTTTCATTCTTCTTGGAGAATGAAAGGTTGGAGTTAAATATTTAGGCATTTAAATTTACAATAAAGAATAGAAATAAGTAGAATAATAAATTTTGAGACATTTAAGTTTTTACAATATATAATAGAAATAAATGGAGAGAGTAATAATTGACACTTTTTTAATAATAATAATAAATTAAAATATAGTGAATTTTTTCAAAAAAATAAGAAAAAAATAAATAGGATATTTGTCTTTTTTTTTTCTTTTTTCTTTTTTAAAACGAAAGTATTGCATATAATGCTTATATTTTCTTTAGTTTTTCATTAGAATTATACAAATACTCAAATTTGTTGTCAATTTTTTTAATTCATTGCTTGGATAACTTTTTTTTTTCTTTTTGTAAGTTATCAAATTTCCGCTCTTTAAAATGCTTCTAATCTTAGTGTCGTAT
Source organism: Solanum acaule (assembly GCA_036250505.1). Lineage (NCBI taxonomy): Eukaryota > Viridiplantae > Streptophyta > Magnoliopsida > Solanales > Solanaceae > Solanum > Solanum acaule. The sequence goes on along the minus strand of JAJOOR010035922.1, from coordinate 7,332 downwards.
TTAAGAATGCACTTCGGCATACAAATAAACAGTAACATCGAGTACATAATGTTTGTTTTAGAATTTGGCAAAAAATTATCATAATAAAAATTTAGAAGAACTAACCATAATTTAACATAATGAATTATGTATGTACAACTATAATCATATAAAAGAAAAGGAAAAACAAATCTTTATATTTTAAGTTCTTCAATAAAGTACATAAATTATATATAGAGAATTTGAAAGAAAAACTAAAAAGATCAAATTACTTTAATAATAATTTTATTGTAAGACTCTACATTATCTTCTTCCAAAATTCACAATTTTCTCTACTTTTGTATCTTCCTCAACTTTCTTCTTCACCCTACAAGCACAAATAGTATATTATGAAATTGTTAGTTACACTGTGATTTATTTGGATTGAGTTTATTCAATTTAGTTTCAAAGATTAGTTAAATTGACTAAACAAAATAAATAACATCACATAAATTATTAAAGTAAAAAATATAATTTAAAAAATTAAAAGAAGCATTTTTACCCATAGATTCTTTACGACTTTGTTGAAAGCAACCATATGATGTGATGATTAGCATTTCTTCCTCGCCCTAATGTATGATATGGTGATGGAGAAGCGAAAGAATAACTTTGAATGAAATTTTTTTTGCTGCAAAATATGAATTTATATAGAAAAAGAGGAGGAATACCATAAGGTGTCATAAACTAATAAATTTAATTTTGGGGGTTATGAAGATTAAAAAAAAAGAGAGTTATGAATATTATTAAAAGATTATAAGTTGAAGAGGTGTGAGTTATTGGTAGTTATTTTTTATTTTATTAAAGATATTAAATATATATTATAGTGGTAGGTGAAAAGTTGAGTAATTGAATGTGAAGACTTTTTGAGATATTAAAAATAAAATACTTAAATAATGAAGAAAAAATAGTAAAAAAAAAAGTGAAAAAAGACAAATATAAATGGAGGCCATAAAGAGGTGTCACATCACCATCTCTATGTTTCTCCTCTCTCTATATATATATATATATATAGATGAAATGTTTGAATTAAATCATTACTCTAAATAAGAAAAGATGTTTCTTTTGGGGGATGACTAAAATCTGATAATATATCAATAGAATATTGTTAGATATACAGAGCAAAATCGACGAGTTGTGTACCTTATATTTTGCAGCGGAAGTCATTGATTTTGCTACTTTAACATGATTGGTCCAAAGTCCCACTTTGAATCACTAGGAAACAAAGTTTGATTCACAAACTAAATGTCTATCTTCAGACAGAAAAAGTTTTTTTTTACTTCTTATGGTTTGTGTTATCTTTTTGTTGTTTATTTTTACGTTGTCTTTTTCTTCTTTGACTGTAAAGGAATAAATCTTTTTATCAAAAGGGTTGGGAAGTTTTTTCAATTTAATAATTGGTTCCCCTCCTTCTTTTTCAAATAAGAGATAATTAGTTCTTATCTCTTATCAGACAACTTCTTGGATCGGGTCGGGTCGATCTACATGGGAGAACCACGACCCAAAACTTACATCTCCCACTTCACATATGGTGGACAAGACCCAAGCTAATACAACACCAACTAGGCACACAATTCATACAACAAATAGTTCGTGCAACCTGTGAGCATCAAGAGTTTAACTTTAAGGTTTTCCAAACCCCACATAGAAATCCAATCACATTTGGAAGGAATATATTCACTACTTATATGAGAATACTATTACTCACTACTTATATGAGAATACTATTACTCACAATACCCCAGACTTCATTCACTACTTCAATGATTCGATCCTTCATCTTCTTAAAGAGGTTAACTCGAGTTCATGTTTAACTTTATACACAGATTTACACTCAATATTAATATGGTTAGTGCAACAGCTGGCTTGTGTATACAAGTTTATTATTCAATTAATCGTCTTTTCTTTTTACTTGAATCTATCTATTTCAATTCAATTGCTTTCCTAGACATGTATTGCATTGCCGAATCATTCATGGCTATTAGTAACATGCTAAAGTAGCAACATCGATTGAAACTTCAAGAAATAACAAAAGGTCAAAGGGTATTTCATTGAAAAGTCATTTTAAATTTTCAGGATCTCACACAATGAAGAAACATGGAACCATTCGTGCATTAACCCATTGATCTCTTGACACACGTGGTATGAAACACGTGCTACAATGTTTCACCTTATATTGGTGTATGTGTCTCATTCTTTCGATTATCCAACATTGTACCTAGTTTCTCTTTTGCAGTGATCTTTAAACTCATATCTTAGAGAACATTTGTCTGGCTCATAAAACAAGTCATAATATGGTGGTGAAACTCATCTCTTCACATTCCTCAATGTAAGAGGTGATTGCTCGTGTAAGAGAGCCAATTCCGTGACTTGTTTGACACACTTTATTTCTTACAAAATATCACATGCATACTACATTTGAACATAAATTAAATAGTATTATATAGAAGATAATTATTATAACAATCAAGTTATTTTACTATACTGAAATGTCATCATATTCTACTCAAACCTAGAGCCTTAACATGTTTTTTAAACAAGTCTCTATAATGGCCTTCGTAAAAGGATCAACTATCATTTCACGTGTAGGAATGTATTGCAAAGTTATTTATCCACTTGCCACTACGTCTCTCACAAAGTTATTCTTGATGTCAATGTGTTTGGTCTTGTTGTAATACTTAGGATCCTTTGTATATGGGATAGTCATTTGACTATCACAATATAGAATCATGGGACCCTTAGAATTCTTCGCAGTACTCAAATGCTCAAAGAATCTCTTTAACTAAACAACTTCTTGTACTGCAAACGCAGAAGCCACGAATTCAGATTTCATGATTGAAAGAGTTGTGCAAGTTTGCTTCTTATTTTTCCATAAAATCGCACCACCATTTAGTAAGAAAGCATAACCGGATGTTGATTTTCTTTCATTCTGGTCACCAGCCCAATCAACATTTGTATAACCTCTTAAGAATAATTTAGATCCATTATAACAAAGTGTATGATCTGTAGTTCCCTTCAAGTATCGGAATATTCTCTTTACTGCTTTCCAATGATCTCTTCCAGAATTGGATTGATACCTGCTAACTATACTCACAGCATAACAAATGTCTGGGAGAGTACAAATCATAGCATACATCAAACTCCTGACAACACTAGAATAAGGAACTCAAGACATGTCTTCCTTTTCTTTTTCAGTCTTTGGACACATTTCAAGGCTTAAAGTTTCACCCCTTGATACAGGAGTATCCATGGATTTGCAACTATTCATTCGAAAACGTTCCAATATTTTCTTTATATAAATTTCTTAAGATAAACTCAAAAATTTCTTAAAACAATCTCTTTGGATCTTAACACCCAATATATAGTCTGCGTTATCCATATCTTTCATATCAAATGATTTTGAAAGCCATGACTTGACAATCTTCATATACTCCAAATTATTTCCAGCTAATAAAATATCATCTACGTAAAGAGAAAGAATTACAAAATTTCTAGTGGACTTTTTCACATAGATGCAATGGTCTTCATCGATCATGGTGAAATCAAATGACATCCCCTCCTTATGAAATCTCAGGTACCACTGCCTTAAAGATTACTTTAGGCCATAAATTGATCTTTTCAATTTACAAACTCTCTTTTCTTGACCTTTAACAACGAAACCAACTGGTTGTTCCATGTAGATTTCCTCATTTAATTCTCCATTGAGAAAAGCGGTCTTTACATTCATTTGGTGTAATTATAGATCTAAACTTGCAACAATAGCTAAAAGTAATCGTATGGAGGTAAACTTCACAACTGGTGAAAATTTTTCCTCATAGCCTATTCCAACTTCTTAAGTAAAACATTTTGCCACCAATCATGCTTTGTGTCTTTCTATCGACCCATCTGATTTGCGTTTAACTTTGAGAATCCGTTTATTCTCAATAGCTTTACGTTCCTTAGGAAAGTCAACTAGATTCCAGACTTTTATTAGTTTTCATGGACTCTAATTCTTCTTTCATTGCTTTTAACCATTCATCTCTTTTAACGCTCGATAAGGCCTCAGTCACAGAATTAGGTTCATCCAATTCTGTAGGAGATACACCAAGAAAACATAATCCTCAATCTCATAAGACCATGTAGGTACACATTTTCTTGTACTATTACGTATTTGAAGTTCAAATTCCTCTATAGGATTTTGGCATTCATAACTTCAAATTCCTCCATAGGATTTTGGCATTCATAATTCCCACTTGGACCAGGAATTATTTCTTGATCCCTTGAATTATCAAGTATGTCTGACAACATTACATGATCTTATAAATTCAATATTTCGTAGAGAGGCTCAACTTCATTTTTGGACTTAGTTTACCAAACTCACCAAAGTGGTCTTTAATATATGTTGCACAACCCCACAGTCGTAGATCATTAAGGTTTATTTTATGACCCGTCCAAAGTTCATAAGGAGTGGAAGAAACTGATTTAGTAGGCACTTTGTTCAATATGTAAGTTGCAGTCAATAACGCATCTCCCCAAAAAGAGATAGACAAGTTTGCCTGCGCCATCATTGATTTTGTCATGTCCAATAATGTTTTATTCCTTCTTTCAGCTACACTATTTTGTTGAGGTGTATAAGAATAGTTAACTGTTTGATAATACCTTTTTCAACACATAATTCTCCAAATTGTTTTGACAAATATTTACATCCTCAGTCAGTTCTTAAAGCCTTTGTGCTTTTATTTAATTGATTTTCAACTTCATTCATATATCTTTTAAAGCACTCAAGTGCTTCAGATTTATGAGAAATCAAATAGACATAACCAAAACACGTGAAATCATCAATAAATATAATGAAGTATGAAGCACCAGACTTTACCCTTAAATTTATTGGACCACAAATATCAGAATAAATTAATTGAAGTAGGAACTCAGCTCACTTAGCCTTCTCAAATGGTTTACGCGTAATCTTTCTAGCAAGACAATTTTCACAAGTTTGCAATCAATTTTGGTGAAAGAACCTAAATGTCCTTTCTTTGCCAACCTATTTATTCGATCTTGCCCTATGTCTAATCTTGCATGCCATGTAATAACATCAATATCATTGTTATTTGAATAACATACCATTACACAATGGTCAACACAATAATCATAAGTTGAAGGATTACAATCTAAAACGATAAAACGATTATAACGTAGTCCAAAATCATATAAAATATTATCTAAAATTATTCTAACACCATTATGACTAAAAAAAAATCAAAACCAACGTCTAAAAGAACAGACATAGATACTAAGTTTCGTTGAATCTCTGGAGCATATAGGACGTCATGCAACATCAAGGAACGACCACCACACAAGTCCACTTTGCAAGTGCGCCTATACCTTTGACTTCCAGCCTAACATTATTTCCTACATAGATCCACCTTGATTTAGATGAAACTCGACGAAACTCCACAAATGCCTCTCTATCTCGACTCACGTGATCGATGGATCTTGAGTCTACAATCCACATAAGATAAGATTCAATTAGTAAAGAAGTGCTAGAAACATGTGTAGCACTTAGAGATGCATTTAGAAGTGCTACATTTTTGGGCTCGGTAGATTCACGAGAAAAATGCCCTGGTACTTGGAAATTGTAGCACTTCATTTTACTCGTCTCTCTTCTTGAAAAATCACTTTCCTTTCTTGGAATTCAACTTCTTCTTTTTCTTAGAGGGTCCTTCTCTAGTCTCTTTGTCTTTCCCATTTCTTTTCCATTCTTCTTGCGCTTGAAGCCTGAAGATTTTGTACCACTTGACTCTGCCACAAAGGCATTAAAAGCGACTTTACCAGCACGATGCCGCTCATCTTCAAGTTCAACATGACGTGCAACATCAGAAAAAGTTTTGATGCTATCATTATGGATCAAGTTAACCTTCAAATGTTCCTAATTATTGGGAAGAGACCGAATCATTGCCTAAACTTGTTGCTCATCTGAAAGAACATGTCCAACACTCTTGAGTTGATCTATCATGTTTGACATCACCCTAAGGTGTTGTTTGATATTCTAATCATGACGATTTTCGTAATTGTCAAATTGATAGTCAGCTGTTGGAGGCGGGTTACAGACGTACCCTCATATGTGCCCACATAGCATGAGCAGTAGTGAATTCCTCACATTCATGTATGGTGTCATCAACCACAAAACTAACTATTATTCCTTGTGCAGTGAAATTAGTTTTTTTCAAGCTTTGTAAGCTTCAAGATTCCTTCTGTGTTGTGTCGTATTACCCTCTATTGGTTGATTCAAACATGTTTTATACCTTTCAGGGCATTTTGCTCTTCCAGTACATATCATATTTTACAACTCCAGATGTCGTAATTGTCACTGTTAAATTTTTCACCTTTGTTTAAGTCAACAATGATACTTTTTGATGCCATGTCTATTATTGAGATATGTTAAGGCAAGAATTTTTAATCAATTATGCATGCGACATACACATTCAAGCAAATCAATTATCATAAAGATTTCATATTTAATGTTAAATCGAAAAGACACGTATGCATCCAATCATCATCTACAAACTAAATATTTAACCAAAATTCAAATTTAATTTCTTAATGTGTATACTAATATTGTAAAAACTTTAATAACAAATATTTTTAAGTCTAATAACATAAATTGAGGAAAAACAAACTACATAATTCATATATTGAAAAACAATAAGCAATAACAAATTACAAGTCATTCAAAGACTAAAATCCTCCCACAAGTCATCAAGACAACAAATATACACCCTAAAAGGCTGATTGGGTCAAATTTCATACCCCAAGGTTCACGGAGAGCGTCTGTTAAATAAGCTAAAGCTTTCCAATCTGAAATTTCCTTATAATCAGCTAGTTCATCCCATTTTATTTCAAAAAGGTGAATAAAATCACGTGCTGAAATATTAGGGGACATCTTCAAAGACTCAAACTCTTTAAATTTCTTCTCTTTTCCCCTTCGAATGGCCCTTTCAATCCTTAACAGATTTTGTGTCACCCTTGGGACACCAATTCATATGATTTCATGCCCTCGGAAACATGTCCTACGATGACTTGATCTTCTACCTTGTCCTTTTGCTCGACTTTGAGAATTCTCACTTGGAGTAATTTGAACATGTTCCCGTTCAGTCATATCTCAAATGAGAACAAAATGTAAATATGATTAATACCATTTAATGTGACAATGTATGTCACAAATTTCACTCAAAAGACAAGGAACTGCTTAAGGAACATAAGGACTAAACAAATTTATTGAGACCAATTTTAATGCACATAATTAAAATCATAATTTAGTCAAAATAATTGGTCAATATT
>JAJOOR010035920.1:0-10026 GCA_036250505.1 Solanum acaule | reverse complement strand
GCTTTATATAGAAACTGGTCTTCAGAATGGAATGAGTTCACCGAGGATGATGTAATACACAAATATGATTTGATTGAAGTACTTGAAGATTTTAATGAGGAAGTTGTGGTAGTTATTCCTCTCGTCAAAGTTGCTGGCTTCAAGTCAGTGTTCCACAAGCATTTGAACCCCAGGGAAATAAGAAAAATTCCTAAGGAAGAAATGTATCAATTTTCTCATGAGATTTCATCGTTCTTGCTTACTGGAAAAGAAGCCCCAAACGCTCCCAAGGGTTTTCGAGAGTTGGATCCAGCAGCTATGCCTGGAGAGCTTCTTGAAGTAATACAAGATGTAGAAGAAATTGAATGCATGGATCCCGAAGGAAGCAGGGAAGAAAATGCTATTGGTGGTACAGAAGCAAGGAGTAGCAGTTTGATGGAAGAAACTTGCAGATCCATGGAAGATAAGGAAGTTATAATATTAGATTCCTGATATACTAGGATATTTTTATAATAGCGTTCGTCAACTTTTTGAAGCAAATGGTTGATGAGAGATATCTTAGTGTAGCTTCCATGAGTTCACTCCCTGTTGAGATTCTACTTTTGCTTGATATATCTTCAATACCTACAATTCAAAGTAGAACTTTTCTACTAATCAACGGTAGGCATGATTCTTGATATTTCAAGCTCTAAGGGGCAGGAGATTAGGATGTAACTAATGTTTATTAGGATCTTATTTCATGTATAAATGAGATGAGGTTATGTATGCTCACATGACAAGCTGATTTATGGTACTTTTCAAAAGCTTTATCTTCATTGGTCTGTTGCTCATTATTAATTCATCAAAGATTTGATATTAGCGGTTTGCCTTTGATCTGCTGTTGTTCCTCTGGTCTGTTGACATTCTCTGTGAATTTTCAGTGGTTGGTTCATTGTTATCACCCTAGATTTGATGTTAGGGTTTTCCCTTTTGTTTTCTGTTCTTCATCTAGTCCGTTGACGTCTCTGTTGTTTACACTTTGGTTGCTTTAATTGCATTGTTGCTGTCCTTGTTCGAGCACTATTCTGGTGTTTGCAATTTTCTTTTTCTTTTTTTCTTGGCAGGAGTTGCAGGTTTGGTTTTAACTGCAGGGTTTTGGCATTTAAAAGATATTGCCATGGTATTCTCTGTTTGGCATGTATTGAACTTTCCTTTACCTCCTGAGATGCAAATAAGAGTGGATTCTTGTATTTACTTGTGTAGTTATTCTGATTCACGGCAGCCAGCTTCTATTTCTTCTCATTTTACTGAAGTCCAAATATATTTTTTGATAAGAGGATTTCATTAAGATCATCCAGGGAATGCAGAAATTACATTTTATTGAAATCTAATTCTTGTTTGCCATTTCAACTTGGAAGTTATGAATGCCAGTGTTACTCTCTGTTAGATGAGACTGTCAATTTCATTGTTGATATTGGATGGTTGATGTATTGACAAGCCATTAATATGGTTGAGAGGCCCATGACTTGTGATCTTGGTTGTGTTATTAAGTAAATGCCTGTGTTTACTTTTCTTTCTTTTCCTGCTGATTCAACAATCATATCAATTAAAGTAATTGACATACAAAATTGAAGCAATTTGACACAAATCATCAATGATGACTTTTTGTTCATTTTTTTATTTTTCAGAATCTAGACTAGTTATAATTATTTTAATCCAAATTAGACCATCTAGGCCTTTATTGTATTCATAGCTTATTAAGTCTTCTTTACAACTTGAAAAAGAGTTTGGATAGGTGCTTCCATTGCTTCAGGGTGTGTTTTTTTCTTCTTAGTTCATATAATCAACAACACAAATTAATTGAAAATAAATGTTTGATTCATTTTCCACACTCCAATTTTATTTAAATAAACTTAAAGTTGATTGTATAAAAAATATTTCAATTTCAGAGAATTTTTTCTTGTTTCAATGTACGGAGAATTTTATGTTTTGTGGTGGCAATGTCATTTCTACAATTTAGTGTCACATTTTCATATTGATCAGAGCGGGGCAGGGGGGCGCGACAAACCTTAGATCTGTAAAACGTGTTTTAAAAAAAGAAGATGAAAAATCATTAATCATTAAATGTGAAAATATACTGGTAAAATTAGGAGGAGAAATTATTTCTAAAAATGAGCTGATCGTATAATTTTACTGTCCACAGTGTTGATCTCATATATTCAATGTAAATGATTTTTACACTATCACAAATAAAACGTTTTAAAGTTTAATCATAAAATTGAAAGTCGCTAAACAAGCGTAGCAATTATGAGCAATCATGACTATGGTAAAAGGTTGATAGTTATGATAGAAACTAGAAACAACAGTAAATGAAAATCACGAGAGATTTTGAAAACATCAATAATAACAAAAGAAAATCAAAACACAAAACAAGCATGTGCTCCACAAAAAAGAACAATAGAATAATCATCCATTATCATCTTCATGCCTCACTATCTTCCTTATGTAAAAAACATAAACAAGGAATATTATCAGCGCACATCAACCAACATATGTTGAGGTCAGACGGTCAATGGTCATGGCTAAAGGGAGAGGGTAGAGTCGGGGAATGCCTATGAGAACCACCATAACTACCTTAGGAAGCTTTCTTACTGTGCGAGATCGAGTAGATCTGGATTCAGAGTTGATTACACCACCACATGCAATCGATTTACAAGCACGGAGAATTGAGGCTGAAAAAGTTGAGCTTTAGGAAGACGATAATAAAATTAAGTCCACTAAGCTTTAGTATGAGGGATCTATTTATTGAATTAGAAAATCAATAAGTAGTTCCTGCATAAATTGATTTCAATGGAACAATAACTAGGGTTCTAACTGATACAACCGCTGGAACAATAATCCCATTGAGGTGAATAGAGAATAGGAGGAAAGAGGATAAATACTTAGATCCATAGGTTAAAATCTTTGTGAAGAAAAAATATGCAGAAAATAGCATATTCCTTGTCACTCCCTTAGTCTTCTACTAAAAACATGTGTGACACTTGAAAACTTACTCCCATTCTTGCACCACTTGCTTAGAATCTTGTTATGTCAAGTCAGTTTAAGACATTAGGGGTAGCTAAAAGAATGGTAGTATGAACACAAGAAGAGAATTTCTAAGAAGAATTGTGTTGTAGTAAACTTTGATTGATTTTTGCTTGATGATTTTATAGATGGATGCCCCTTTATTTATCCTACTTACTTAGGGTCGTTTGGTGTGAAGAATAAAAATGAATAGTCCATGGATAATATTTTAGTGACATTTAATTTATTGTTTGGTTGACAAGTTTGTGATAACTTATCCCGACATTAATAATTAGTATCAGAATAAGTTATCTATCTCCTTGGGTGGTATAATAATCTCATCAAAAAATTTCATGAGATAAACTTATTAAATTACAAGCTTACCCTTAAAATCCTTTAACTACCACTCATCACAAGCGCCGATTATGCTCATGAAGGTTCTTCTCTTCATTGCAGTAGGAAGCACTCTCCTCCATTTGAGTACACTCAACTTTTCATTTTCGATTGAAGGTATAGATGGGTGATTGAAGGACATCTTTACCAATAGCCTTCAGTAGAATTTTTTTTTTCTTTTTCTTTCATTGTTATCATTTATAATTCCCTGATTTGTTGCATAACTTGGATACACTCATCTTTTCTACTAATAACAAAAGTCAAAAATCTTTTCTAAATGTTATGTTTTAGGATTTTTGTAAATTTTCTTTAACATATAATCAGAGAAAGTGACAGTCATGCAAACTCAATATGTATTGTTGGAAATGTGTGTGATTGTGATGAAAATTGTGAAATAGTACCAGCTCTATGTGAAAGACCATAATTTTAGCATCTTTCCAAACATTTTTTTGAAAAACAATTGTTCTCTTTGTGTTCCTGAAATTATAAAGTTGTCCTTATTGATTCTTTCTATTTGTTTTTTTTTTTTTTTTTGCTTATTAACTATTTTCAATTTTTTATATGGATCAATAACTATAGTCCGATATTGAATTTCTTATCATTCTCGAGGAGATATTGTGCCAATAATTTTTTGTTATGTATATTTTTCTTTTCATGATTATTCACGGTCTTTCTATAAGAAGACTATGTAGGAGTTGCCCGTGTAAACACGGGCCCAGTGTTGCAAAATTTTTGTGAGTTACCCCCTCCCACACACACAGAGACACACAAAGAGAGAGAAATATATATATATATATATATATGGGTGGCAGTTGTTTTGTTTGTTGTCATGGATGTGTTATTTACATTGGATATTTACGTTCTACCGTATTTACATAATGCTGCATTTTGACTGTTTTTCAGTGTCACTCAGCGCTAGACAAAAAACATCTGTGAAATAAGAGGGAAAACATTTTTAGTATGTAGTTATCGGGAGGAGTAAGTGTGGAGTATAGTAGCAGATTAGTTTAAAAATTATGAGTGAGTGCAAGATCTAAGTACGTGACAATTTTCAAGAAGTAGACAACAATGTTCATGCTATCAATAACAAAAGTGTACACTATGAACATTTGTAGTAGTTGAGTAGATGAAAGGGTGGTTCCAACCATATTGCAAAAATGTATTATACATTACACTGATAACAAAAGGAGAAAGCATCAGTTGTTGAAGAAATAGAGTGTTGACAAAATATATGCTAAGTTGCATATGTAATCGGACAATAGAAGATCAATTACATTTAATTATTTAGGTAGGAATAAGTTAGCATACAATCATTGAATTTCGAATCACTAGGATATCTTGTTAAGATAAATGAAATTCAGTTCAAAACTAAGTGTAGCAACATTTTTGTTTTGATTTCTATACTAGTTGAAATTTTGTGGTGCATCAAAAGAACATAGAGGACATGATGTGTATTTGTATCTCATGGAAGTATGTATCAAGTAAAATAAATTGGATATGGTTTTGAATAAATATTAGAAGTTGTGTGGAGAGAATACCTTTTAGTCTTCCTTTGTCATGATTTGCTTCAGCTTGCTTTGCTGCTTTCTGAAGTTGTTTGTGCAGTGAGTGGGAATGGCTATTTGCTAGCAATATCTTTCTTCCCTAGCAGTTTGTGTTGCACGGGGTATGAGTGCAACAATTGTTTCTGAAAGATGAAAGGAAATTATGCAAGATATATTTTTAAGCGAGAACCAAGAGGTTGTAGAGTGTTTTATCTTGATGCAACGTATGTCATGAATTTCTGCCACAGTGAGAGATAATAGTTCTTCTCCATTTTTGTCTGAAATCATAACTGTTGTTGAATTACTATCATCTTGGATGGTTAGTTCGAACTGACATCTATTATGGAAGCAATTAAAATCAATATGTTTATGTTAAAAATTTTTTTATTAAAAATTGTTATTTAGTTAGCAACAAATTAAGTCAACTGGGAGAAAAGTAAAAAAAATATATTAACAGTTGGATATCTAGATAAGATAAGGACATGTGTATACCTGGATTTGATATGTATCACTCGACGACAGGTTGTACAATAGAATCCTCTTTGTGACCAATTCCCTGTAAAGATTTGCTTGCAGTCGGAGTAGAGTAAGACGCAGAATCGTTGATTTTAATTGTATATTGACAATTGAGCTTGCATGTGAAATATGGTAAATTTTAGTAACAGTTCAATTTATAAAGTAAATTTAAGACGTAGATGATGTATGTACCAAAGATTGTTGTTGGATATTGACAATAGGTATGATGTTTTCTTCAAATGACACCAACAAAAGAGAGCCTGTAACTATAGTGCATTTTGTTGTGTATGTGTTGAGAAGTAATTTTATTTCATTGGACCTGTATGTAAGTTAAAAATGTTAAGATGTAAATACATTTATTTATTCATAGAACAAGGTGTATTTTGAATATCATGTCTTTAGTTCGATAGCTTGTGGGTATGAGGGATCAATATGGATTTTTGTCCCAAATCTATTTGAAGGGCCTGCATATTGTTGAATAGTTGGTGTCAATTTGAGCAATATGTGTAGTACATATTTTATAAACATAATTTGTATTTAAATTGTAATATTTCAAACTTTAAACAGATTTTGAGTGTAGACTCTTGTTATTTTAATACTCTATTTTATTTTTATTTGGCCCACGGGCTGGCCCTATCCATATTTCTCAAGCCCCACAAATCGACAGACTTATTCAGGCCGGGCTAAAAAGCCCTTTTCTTAAATAGGCTCCAAAAATAGTAGCCCAACCCTATCAAATCACGGGTTAGGCCAGGCAGGCCCAACGGGCCTAGCCCATATTGACGACTCTAATGTCTACATGTCTACCCTCATTGAATTAGACGTAGTTTACGTGAGTCAAATATTGTTATATGATAATTAATTTAGTGCTTAAAACTTAAAAGCTAGGACTTCACAAGTTTAGTCCAAAATCCAAACTTGTTTTTTTTTTTTAATTTGATCATGTTTTTCTATAAACATTGCTTATGTAGTACTTTTCTATCCACCCATCAATACTAACGTCAAGAATTGTGTATCTTTTTATCTCATGTGATTACATACTCCAAATAGTTTTCAACATCTATATATTGCTATGTACTTTAACCACTTACAACAGATATTCAAAACTCATCATTTGGTGCCTATAAAATTGAATCTTTGTCTTCACTTTATCAGTTCATTGCACATGGGTCAAGGTGATGCATCACATCAATACGCTAGTTGGTTATTTGATAAAATATGCAACATTGTGATCCTAGGAAGGTCAGTTCATCTCTTTGTTTAAAACTAAAGAATTCTCAAAGGTTAGAGGTGCACGGTTCAGAACTTGGTGCAATACTTGTCTCAGAAAACATACTTGTAGAATAAGTATTCACTCTTATAAATCCACCTAATTTTCTTTTCTATATTTCATTGTTTATAATAGAACTAAATCATGTTAGTTAATTTTGAAGCTTTGATTCATCACCAATCTGGTAAATTCATTATTTTTTTCTTCCCCTTTTGGTGGAGTGATATGAATTCATGTTACGTTTTTAAAAATTTTAATGACGGAAGTATAACGTTCTTTTCATTATATATAGTGCTTGCTTTCTCTTTTCCCCTTCTTCACTTAAGTACCAACTGTTATTGACTAGGACTATTTCTTTTCTGGCCATTACTTGCCCATCTATGTTTTAAATAGTGCAATAATATGTCATCATAGAGAGATGTAAAGGAAATTAATAAGTAGATTTTAAATTAGTATGTCCAAATTGGTGTATCTGATCTTGTAGTATGTCGTTTTCTTACCTTGGTATATTGACCAAGTTTTAAGGTTAAATCATGTGAGAGTAAGAGTGTAGAGTTGAGGAACATGAATTCAAAATTTTTGCTAGTGCTTTGAGTATATCAGGGTCAGTATTGTAAATAAAAAAAATCAACTAAACTGAAGAAATCCACAAAGTTAATTCCGACGGAAAAGACTAAATTAATTACTGCATGTGAGAAAACACAGCAAAAATCTGAAATAGAAATAAACAAGAATGCAGTTTCTTGACAATTCGAAAAAGAACAGAGAAAGCATAATCATGCAACGAAAATTGAAAAGCAAGTAATAATTATTATAAAATAAGGAGATGTGGATGAAGAATTTCTAAACCAAAGGCTTGGAATGTTCCATGATTAAATATATTCAGCCACATAATCGAAATAGTTACCATAACTACTCCACAATAGCAAAACCTTTAGGGTCAGCTAAATTGGATATCAATAACATATCAATCAATCAATTAACTATTTCATAAAGCTTGCAAACTCCAAAGATATATCTGGTTATATTAAAAAAATTATTAACATAATTCAACTTGCATACCTAAAAAATTGAGTTACTAATTGTGGTAATTCAACAAAAACGCATGATCAGTTCTAATTTATAAGGGAAAGATAAAACAATTGGTATATAGCTATAAAGGAAAAGATGATTGTTTCGCCTTTTGTATTAAATATTAATTGATGTACATGTCTTAACATCTCCTGCCTTAAATCAAAATTTTCAGTTTTGAAAAGTTGGAAAGGAAAACTGTACTTACTGATAGTCGATGATGATGAATTCTTGAATTCTGTTCCCATTTGAGGCATATGATGGAGGGATATCATTTATCAAGAGGGCAATAATTTCTTGCAGCAAGTAAAGAGTTATTAGTAAGTTAAAATAGCTATAGAAAAAGGGTTATATGTGTGGTAAGTATAGTGTAAAGATATGTTGAGAGGTACCGAATTCAAAGCTTATAGCTTGATAGTCGAAACTGTTAAACGATGTACTTTTAGCAGCGTTGGTGGCAACAATGGTGGTTCGGGGTGTATAACCTGTTCTATTGATTCAACAATAGGGCCCTTATTGATTGTCCAGCTAAATTGATGAATAAGATTTTTGTATGCCTTGATTCGGTCGGAGACATATGCCATTGACACCAAATATGTTTGAAAAGGAACAAACTCTTTTTCATAATGTGTGATATCTGTATCGTACATGATAGCTTGTATTTGAGTTTTCTATTAGAAAATTAATAAAGTTGGAAAAATGTAAAGTAACAATAATAACAGGTAATTAGTATAGACATTCAAAAGTTGTTTGAATCGCTGGAAAAAGTTATATTGCATATATATGAAATTTAAAGCACATGAGTATGAGTCTTTTGGAGGTACCTCTTGTTATGGAATAATAAGAAAAAAAAGATGAAAGGAAAGTCGTTATATTTGCAATTTAGACATTATGTTTTACATTAACATTGCATATATCTGTCACAATTCCAATAATAAAAAAATGAGCAGACACTTGCTAAAAGAATGTATAGTTCTCCGTAATGTATAACAACCTCTGATCCATTAGAACTTGCTAGTTTTTCACTTACCTTTTATCATACAAAAAATCAAGTATAACAAAATATATTTTCAAAAAACAGTTTTAGGTGTACACTACATCTATCCCTAAAAAAAGTACAACCAGAAAAATTCAAAGATGTGTTTAGTTAGATTAAACAAATGATTAACAAAATTTAACTCACATAACTAAGCAGTGAGATCTGTATGTTAAATACCCTAATTTTAAGCTTATCACACTTTTTAGGGTTCAAATTGATTAGTTTTATTACTATATGGATAGAGGACCACCTAACAAAGTGGCAAAATCACAAAGGACTGATTGGAAAGTTAAAAAGATCAGGCTAAATAATTTTAATGGGCATGAGAGGTGTGTGATATGATCCATTTAAAATCTATTACTATGTTAATCCTATGGTGAGCTAGTGATCAAAATATTTTCATCAAGAGAATGCAACTTACAACAAAAAATGTGATTACTGATTTTGCAGAATATTATTTAGGGTGTGTTTGATATGAAGGAAAACATTTTCCGAAATATGTTTTCCAATTTTCTCATGTTTGGTTGGGTTAAATGTTTTGGAAATGTTTTCCAAATCAACTATTTTCCTCAAATTTAAGGAAAATGACTTCCCTTCAAAACTTAAGGAAAACATTTTCCAAAACTCTCTTCCAACTTCAAATTACAATTATTCTTTTGTTGAAAAAATCAATTTATTTTGTCCGTACCCTCAAACCAGCCCCCCCAACCACCCCCCAATCTTTTTTTTTATTTTAAAGCTTGTTTTTAAATTCAATTTTTTTACCCCACCCTCACCCCCACCCCCACCCCCTACCACCACCCCCTCCCAAAAAAATATTAAAAGTTGTTTTTAAAAGATATTTCTAATTTTAATTTTTTATTTTTTTACCACCCCACCCCACCCCCTACCCTTGCCCCCCTCCCATCAGCCCCTATCAGCCCCCCACCCCTTTCAAAAAGAAAAACATTTAAGTTTGTTTTTAAAAAATTATTTTCAACTTTAAATTTTTATTTTTTCATCCCGATCCTCGACCACCCACCCCCTTCCCCAAAAAAAATAAATTGAGTTTGTTTTTAAAAAATATTTTCAACTTCAAAATTTCATTTTTTTCACCCCTACACTCGAGTCCCCCCCACCCCCCCAAAAAAAATTAAGTTTGTTTTTAAAAAATATTTTCAACTTCAAAATTT